>UCOK01017626.1:3949-146485 GCA_900474325.1 Synergus umbraculus
AGGAAATTTATTCTGATTCATTCGGTTTAGTTCGAATTCGAATTTCGAGCACTATACCCCGAAAATAAGAAGGGGAACTATATTAAATGATGGTTCATCTTTTGATGCACCATCATTTAACTATTTATATTATTTATTTTGCTTATATATTCCACGTTAGTCACTATGATGTTTGTCTTCTTTGTGTTTTTGAATTTCTTGTCTTTGTATGTTTTCTTCTGTTTCAGGACATATTTTTTACAGATAAAATTTTTTTGGGTGGGAATCTGATAACTAAATTTTCTTTCCTCTTTTTTTTATAAAAGACGGAACTTGTAGCCTTTATGGCTTTAAATTTTAATCTTTATTTTCTTATTTTGCAGGAGATTTTTTCTTGTCCCTTTCTTATAATTTATTGATTTTATCAACCATATTTTATTTTTCAATTGCCTTTAATGGAGATTTTTGTTTCAGGTTCATTATCTGTTTTATAATTTTCTCGGTCTTATTAATTATTTTTGTATTCTTTTGAATTATTTCTGTGCTTTTGTATAGTGATCTTGTGAAATTGTTTATAATTTACCATAAGTAAGTTGATCTTTCTTTACTATGTATAGTATATATAATTATTTTTGCCAGATAAGTATAATTCAAATGTTTAAGTTATTGAAAATATAACTATTTTTTCATTTTAATTATTTTTATTTTCGAATATTAATTCTGTTTATGTTTACAGGTGCGGAATCATTCTAAATAACATATTCAAATATACATATTATGGATTTGAAAAATGGACATCTGTAAATCATAGCAAACAGTGACTAAATTGGATTTAAAATTGTGATGACTGAGAACTAGAGGGCTTTATTTTCCTAAATTACTATTTATTGCCTTATATAAATATATATATTTCAGTTTTGATTGATACTTTCATTTTATGTTGTTCGTTTTATCATAACTTTTAATGAAGTTTTCTCTTTCAGGTTCATTGCTGGTTGTATAAAAAAATTATTCCATGCTTCAACGAAAGATAACGTAAAATGGAAAGTATTCTATTATATTTAAGACAACATGTTTTCTTCTGTGCCTTATGCTATTTTTCTTTTAATAGCTGAGGTACTTGTACCCATAATTACCTTAGAAGCTTTATGCGTAGATAAGCAAGGTTTTTTCAAAAAAAGTAAATAACAAGTTGATGTTTAACGCTTTTTTAATTTTACGAAATTAGGCTCGCGCTTGCTTGATCGCCCGTATTTTATGTTTAAACACTGAAATGACAATTAAAATTCGCGCGCCATATTTATTGACCAATAAGGTTAGCGCACTACGCATGAAGTTAGGTAAAAGGTAACGCATGAGGAACGCAATGTGAAGTTCTCTGAAATGCATGTATTTTTTAGAAAAGGAGAGATTTAGAAAAGGACCGCCTATTGATGCGCTGATCTGTATGCGCATAATCAGCTGGATGAACTACAATAAAAATGGCGACGCTCATTGAAAACTACGAACAACAATACGCTGTTTTGACAGCTGATATCACTGCCAAAATAGGAAGAATATCTGTTTTAAATGGCAGTAAGTATTTTAAATAGTGTAATTGAAAAATATTAGCTTTGTGTGTTGTGAATGTCAAATTATTCTTGTGTTTGTGACATTTCCTTCGAAAACACATGACTCTGCTATCTGGTGGAATTCTTCTACAACAATAATCGATACACTTGATGTAATTTACAGGTGAGAAAAAGCCATTTATTCAAGATGTTGATCGGGAACTCGAAGAGGCTCAGGAACTGGTAAGAATTTTTATTTATTTAATACATTTTTTGTTGAATGTCATTAACTCTTTCACTACCTAACCGCAAAAATCAAAATATGATTTTGAATTTGTTTGCTTTTTGTTTTAGTTCTGGTTTTTGAATTCGAAATTTTCAAATTTATTATATGTAGTTTCGATATCTTCATGAGGACAACATTTTTTAAATCATAAATTTCAGAGAATTACGTATATTTCATAATATACCGAAGAATTCAAGTTCAATCATTTGCTTAATAATCTATTTTCATAATTTCAGCTGGAACAAATGGAATTGGAAGTACGGGGAGTTTCCGGAGTGGCTAGAGATCGTCTGCGAAGCAGGGTCGAAAGTCACAGAGCGGAGCTCAAAAGGCTGACTCAGGAATTTGAGTTGGCAAAGAAGCCAAAGAATGAAATCGTCGATTTGGGATTAGAAGAATCTTGGGACAATGGGATCACTGAGGAACAAAGAAAAAGGTTACTTGATGCATCTGAAAGGATAGATCGAACCGGAAGAACTTTACAAAATGGTTATCGAATGGTTCTCGAAACAGAAGAAGTTGGTTCCCAAGTATTAAAAGACCTTCATGATCAAAGAGAAACGATCCAAAGAAGCAGAGGAAGGGTAATTATTATAATAACTTCAAAATTATTATTTCTTCCATCTAATACAAACATTTTGAAGAATGTTACCGAGTAGTTAAATCTTTAAACCTTTCCATAAATTTTAGAACATCATCATACTTGTTGGCCGTATTTTTGATTGACAGTCATTTCCTTTTCAGTTACGAGACACAGATGCTGAACTAGGTCGAGGATCTCGTTTGTTATCCGGAATGATTCTCAGAGCTCTTCAACAAAGATTAATCTTAGCGTTGGTAACGCTTGTGCTTATATCCGTTGGCTGTTTTGTTATATACTACAGTTTTAAAACTTAAAACGCTAAATGAGGTGCTTCGACTGACGAAGGATAGAAAATTACGAAGCCGGGGATGAATCCTGCCTCCAATTTAATTTCTAAAGTTCACCTAAGTGTATGATTCTACCTACAGCGATCTCGAAGCAATTTACGTGTAAGCACCACCTTCACCAAGTGACTTTTAAATTTATTTATAAAATTCTATCACAGCGACTGACAACTCGAATACGATTCACGATTTCTGTATCACGAAGTTGGACTTTTGCCATATCTATGTTGAGATGAAACTTAGGTTCTTCAATATTCAAAGGGTTTAAACCTCAAACTGTCCTTTTTAGATCAATGGACTGAATACGAAAGCTGATAAGCTTGCGTGATACAATCGCCAAAGTGGTGATCCTAGTCATTTGATGGACATTCCTTTAGTATTACATAAAACATTATTTCAATTAATAAAAAGATGAAATTTATTTCCGAGCAAACATCTAGTATCGAGACAATTTTGCAAAGAAATTTGAGGGATTGGGAATGATGAAATGTTACTTTTAATGAAATTCTTACAATTTCTAGTCTTTGATGTTTTTTTTTTTTTTTTTTTATTTTTTATTCAACAGTGTCAGTTTTTCATATAAAATTTAATCACCTCTCGCGGTAAATACATTATCATTTCACTATATTTATTACTCTAATGCACTTCACTATTTAAAACTACACTTTCAAACGCACTTTTTAATTTGGAAATACTTAAGTAGAAAGAGAGATTTCACTTGTTTGTACATAACTGACACGTGAGTGGACAAGGAGGGCAAGAATTGTAAATAAGAGGTCGGTAAGACGTAATGGTTACTTTATATATAATATAATTGTAAAGAAATAGGCAAGCTTAATAATATCTCGATTTTATTATCTATCACGTTATTATCAGATGCCTTAATGGCATTCTTTCTGTTCGTCTGCGACACTATGTATCGGTGAAAATGATATATAATAAAAGATATATCTCGAAGATCGAGCAATAGCGAATATTTGATGAAAGATGCACTCTTTTCGGGAAAGGCGACGTGATAAAATTGGCGAATGTGGCGACGTTATTTGCTGCTTTAGTGCTGATAAAAATTATTTGGGCCAGATTCTCAACCCGGTCAGTCTAGGTGTTGATAGAGATCCTCTAATTGTGGCTTGAAGTACGCTTTCAACTGAGGCCGTTTCGTTTTTAACGTCGGCGTCAAGAGTCCATTTTGCACTGAGAACGGATCTGGATGGAGGTAAATGTCTTTGACCTGAAAAAAGGGGATTTTAATTGTTATACGATTTAAATTGAAAGAGACGTACTCTATTTTGTAGTATCTATATTTTCAAATTTTCTTTTAGATTTCTATGTTTTTTCTAATTTTGTCTTCTTTAAAATAGACTTTGAAATCACCTGTTCAAACGATTTAAGACCGGCTTCTTTTCCCCACGAGTGCATATCGTCGAGAATTAACCTTTTGACTTCTGGGTTGGCGCAAAGAACACTGAGCGTTCCAGGTATTTTGTTCTCCAGAGCCCAGCATTTAACAACGTCTACATCGGGAACAACAACTGCAACTACGCAGGACTTGAGCGACTCCCCATGGACGAAGACCTGGTGGACATACTGACTGCGAATGTAAATGTTTTCTATTTTCTCCGGGACGATGTATTCGCCCTGCGATAACTTGAAGATATGTTTCTTCCTATCAATTATCTTCAACGTCCCGTTCTGAAAAAAATTATTCGGTGAGTTTTTTTTTATTTAGGTTTAAAATATCTATATTTCAGTTTTAAATGGATAAATACGGAAAAGTTTTTAAGAATTCAATTACCGGTAACCACATTCCGACGTCTCCGGTATGATGCCATCCCATTTCGTCGATTACTTGTGCCGTTTTTTCGGGATCTTTGAAATAGCCCATGAAGACGTTTGTACCTTTTACACAAACTTCTCCTTGATTGTTAATGGCGTAGTATTCCATTTCCGGGACGTCAACTAATTTTACACAGCAACAGGCCACTGGAGGTCCCACGTGTTCTGGCACATGGTCGCCCTTTAAAAATGAAAAACATACAATTTATTACATGATGAGAAATATTTTCACTAAAAGATTTTGGCTAATGCAAATAAATCTGCTCTTTGATCGTAATAAAAAACATCGTGATTTTCCTCGTGACTGCCCTCAATTTCGTCAGGTGATTCAATTTTTTGTAGCTGATCACTTCAGAGTGATGTTTTTATTCATAATCATATAACGCGGTTGGCATCTTATCGATTCGAGAAAGGTGTGATGGTTCGTGGTCACACGTGCCAGAAACACGCGGTAAAGACATTTTTGTTGGGAGAGCCAAAGTAAATATCTGCACATTTGCACTAGTTGATTGTTCCTTTAGCCAAGAGTAGAGACCACGTGGATCATTTGATTATTAGTCAGCGCAGTTGTTAATAAATTAACTCGGACCTTTCATTTTATCCCAGATAAACAATTACGGAATATATTTTTCTCTATTTAAATCGTTTTCCCATTCTTCAGTCAGATTACTCTCTCATTTATTAAATCATTCAACAAAAACTATCGAATATTGCCAATAATAATAACTGCAATAATAATAACTACGTTTATAATTAGAAATAATAGTCATTTGAAAGCTAATGATGCATTTCTAAATTTCAATTTATCCCAGCGTATTTAGTTTTATTTAGATTTTTTCTTGAGCTGGAGTTTCTTACAGAAGTTATTTTAGGGATTAACTCGGGATTGAAAGCTCTCAAGAAATCATTTCCATGTCGATCAACAATCTCGGATTGGCAGAATGCATTTTGTGGTTTATTTGTAGAACGTTTATTGACCGCGAAATTTTACATAAACCTGAAACAAGGTTGCGAATAATGATAAAATTTGTAGAATAGAAGATTCACTGACATTACGTAAATATTTAAATTTAATTAAAATTAAGAACAAGTCTAAAATCATTTTTTCTGTTTATTTTTTTATAGAGCTAAGATTTTAAATCTTATAATTTTCGTACTTGAAAGACGAGGAGCTGGATTATATAACAAATAAACACTGATATTAATAAAATAAGTCAATTTTTGCTTATTTGTTTTCTGATAGATATGAGGGTGGGATGGGCTTTTAAAATTGCATACTGATGTTTTACAGGCTTGCTATCGTCCTAATGATCTCCCAGAATAGCAAATGATATCCTATGCCAAATTAACTCGCGAACTCTGCAACGCGATTTTCCACAGTTATAGAACGTTCATTCACATTTCACATGGTAAACCAACAAAACCAGATGGTGTTCAGTCAGTGATCTCTCGAGATATTCCACTCTATTTATCTATCTCTAATTCAATGTATATTACTCCATTATATATTCTTGATTTTCCCCTGGCTATTTCTAAATGATTTATTCGCGTGACGAGTTCAAAACGACTATTATTACCAAAATACACACTCATAAATGTTATTTTTGCTGTAGAGTGAAATAAGAAACTGATTTTATTTTCGTTTCAGATCTGGCAAAAATACTATTCCCTACTTAAAATTGTAACACGCTCCGGAGTGGGCGCTGGAATTTTGAAGGTCTTGAGATTCTTTAGCTTTGAAATTTTTGATAAATTAAAGGTCAGAAAACACTTATTTTCGGAATAATTGTTGAAATTTGGAATTATTTGGACTCACCTGAATTGTGAGAGTGATAGGAGCACAACACTCGGTTTGGCCATAGCCTTCGACTATAAGACATCCTAGGGCACACCTTGCAAACGTGAGAACGTTTCCTGCCAAGGGTGCTGAACCGACGACCATGAGTCTTAATCTTCCTCCCATACCATCTTGAATTTTTTTGAAAACTATCTTGTCCCACATACTGTTCTTTCTTATTATACACTTTTTTATTTCACTCTCTTTTGCTCGTAGTCCCATGTTGAAGAGCATCCTCTTCAGGCAGGAACTCTGGAGTTCAGCTTGCACCTAAAAAAGGTTGATTGATTTATTTTCAAGAGACATCTTTTTTAAGTTATATCTTAAAATTTTTAATCTTTTCCCTCAATTTCTGTTTTCTTTTACTTCATCGAGAATTCCTTAAACTACATGGATCAGTTACAATAGTTCTATTGTCGAATCAATCTTCCTAATTCTTCAAGTGCCAAGATTTACCTGGCGACGTGAGATCAATTTCTTAGCTACAAAGTAAGAATAGTTGGATACAGAATAGGAAACTTTATACTCTGTATATAGTTGAACTTCTAATCTCAATATACAAGTGAATATTTTTTAAAGTTGAAGGAGGGAAAAATTGCGATTAATGTTTCTATCGTTGTCTTTGTTCATGGTTGAGCGATAACGATTCCCATTCAACACATGCTTTCAGTTTCAGGGCTAGCCGGAAAGCAAAACTTCTCTGTGCCAATTCACCCCACCTGTTCAAAGTTCTGGTCGCTATGCAATTTCCTGAGAGTAAGAGTTGCATCTGCCAATGGTACATCGCTTAGATATTGCGCAGTACATATTGACAAGATCTCGACACTGCTTCGATTCGAAACTAGGTGTATTATAATGATGAATAAGGGCTACTTTTTTTTTGATCAAATTGTTTCTGAATTATAACAAAATTATAACACAGAGTTCAATTATCAGTTTTCGGTTTGACTATTGGATCTTACATCTATTTCAGAAAAGAAAAGTTTAAAATTAGAAGGAAATAGGGTAGGTCAGGATGTTTATTCTCGACGTTAGTCTTAAAAAAAATTCTAATGATTGTAATAGATTAGTTTCCTGTAGAGAGCCTGCCCAGGTTCTATTTACGATCATGACTTCTCGACCGAGAAAAGTCAGGGTCGTATTCATTTTTAATAAGACAGACGATAGGCTCGTGACTTTATTTCTGGTCGTTCATGTTCCTACGAGTTTCCGCATGCCAGAGGTTTTCATAGGTTTCAAGTTCAAGCCTAATGGAATCGCGTGATTCTTAAACCCGTAAGCACGTTTACTTGTTTTTTTAATTAGATGGTGCGGAGTTCCATGCCGCAAAAACAGAAGTTGTAACTGGACTCAAAACCGAGGTCGAGTAATGTGTTTTTCTATTTTTGTTTTTGGCTTGTTAGCTTTAGTGTAGGTTCGCATTTCAGAGAATTTCAAAATAAAATCGAGAACCTCGAAAGTGATCTACGACTGAATTGAACTGAGGGATTTTGCAATAAAGTTCCTATAAAAATCGCTGGAATTGAATCTACTTTAGAATGGATTCCTTGATTGATTCTTATCTTAGAGAGCTTCTCACCTTGTCGTAAAGGCGATTTAATAATCTGGGAACGGCTGGCATGACAGTGGGCCTCAGAGCTTTCATGTCGTCTGACAGCCTCTTTATATCACCACTATAAAATCCAACTGCTCCACCAACCATGTACATCCCATTTTCACAGCACCTTTCCAACATGTGTGCAAGAGGTAGAAAACTGATCATAGTGTCGGAGGAGGCAGGTTTATGATCTCCTAATTGAAGAATTACGGCACAGACACCTGCCATGACATTTTGATGAGTCAACATGACTCCTTTGGGGTTTCCTGTTGTACCGGATGTGTAACATATCGTGCAAAGATCCAGTGGTTTTGGTGGCACTTCAGGGTGGTTTTTTTGGGCCCCGAGTCGTTCGACATCGTCGAACTTTAAAAGCTCTACTCCTCTGTTTTTCGCCCTTTGATTTGTCGCAGGCCTTGTTTCTTTTATGACTATTAATTTTCTTAAGCATCTGGAACAAATGAAAACATCTCATGGATAAATTCATTATTAGAAAGTAAATATCTATTATAAGGAAAAGATTAATTTCATTTAATTTGGTTTAGGTGTATTCTCACCTCGGTGCTTTGTCTAGGAGAAGATTACATTTCTTGTCGTCTTCACAGACGACCAAACTAATGTCAGCCTGGTTGATAATGTACGCACAGGCATCAGGTCCTAATGTATCGTAAAGTGGAACGACCACAAGAGAATAGGTGTAACAGGCTTGCTCTGTAAGGATCCATTCTGGACAATTTTGACTGTAAAGTCCCACTAGAGTTTGTGGTCCAGGTGACAATCCACAACACACGAGCCCTGAACCTAGGTTCTTCGCCCTGAGAAGTGTTTCGTTGTAATGAATCCATTGATAGGGTTTGCTGGGGTTCTCCCGCCATCCGAGACACGGTCCATTGTCTATTGGCGAATTGAAAGCAATTTTATAATTCTATTCAATTATTGCTAATCATTCTTCTATCTTGCAAGATAAAATATTTTCGTCTTGAGCGAGAGTATAAATGAGATCAAAACCGTTTTTTTACAATAAAGGATAAAGTTTAGAAAGGTTCAAGAGGGAACTAAATCTTTTTGAAGTGATATTTAATGACTTTTAGTCATGCCAAGTGCAGTGCAGGCACGATTAAATTGTCCGGCTAATTTCTCTGTTGCATTTCAAGTTTAATATTTATAGATACGTGAGAATGAGGATAAGGAACCAAATCAGATCAGTTTCATTTTTTGAAAAAGAAAAACAATCTGTTGTGTTAGGTTTTATCATTATCAGCTTTCGAATTTAATTCTTCGCGTCGATTCTACTTCCAGAATATATTATAGGATAGTAATCAATTAATTATTGAAAATAATTGGCAGTGTTCTGAGTCTCATTAAAATTTTAAACCGGAGGAATTCATAAAAGTGGCACTTTGACAAAGAGGCGAATCAACTTTGCCAAAAACGTGACAAAATAACAAATCCCTTTAAGAATCGAAGATCTTTATTATGTGATGTAACACGAATGGTGCTATTTTAGGAGGATCGTAGGAGTAACTCTTCGCTACAGTTTATTCATCAAGACATTTCAGATCCTCTAGAGTTCTCAAGAATGTTGAGAGATCAAAGTTTAAAGTTTATGGATGTCTGAAATATCTCTCTCGTAAGACACATAGTATTTATAAGTCTAATTTATATTCTCCCCGATATTTTCTGAGATTTTAAGGGCGGTGTTCGCTCAAGACTAAAATCGAATTTTTTATAAACTCTAAAGTATAATTTTCTATGAAGAGAAATATTGACAGATTAGAATCATTTCATAATACTCACTGGACTCTTTGGCGCCCTTGCGAAAAGCTTCATAAAGGGTTCTTGTGTCTTCGTGAATGTAGCTAACGAATTTACCTTGCTTGCTATCCTTGTAAAATTTGGAAACTCTAATCAGCTCTGCACCCTGAAAATCGTTGTATATGAAAATCCCGAAGCTACTTTTATTTTTCCAAGTGAAATTAATCACACTTCTTTCTGAGCACACAATATTTCAAAAAGGAATATGATTTTCATTTAAAATTGTACAGATTTAGGGCTAACTAATTAGGATTAATTTATATATGCTTTAATTTCTACTTTGATTTTGTAAGTTTAACTGGTTTTCAAAATTTTATTGACAATAGATGTCCTGATATATCTCGAAAATAGTTTAAAGTATGAACATTGTTTCTCTAATTAGTATTAATGAGAGGTAGGAAGTCCTTTATCTGATGATAGATATACACGGTCAGTGCTCTTGGCAGAATGGTCCAAGGAAAAAGGAATAGAATGGCTTTCATTACATTTGCGATAGTAAAACATTCACCAGCGACCACAGCTGTGTTCTACAAACAACTTCTAAAATAAGTGTAGTAATTGACAGGGGCGAGTTTGGTACATCAATGTGGTTTGTTGTAAAGATTTAATGAAGTTGTTTCCGGAAACACTTCCTTTTAGAGGTTCAACGCCAGCAAAGAGCAATCAAATAATTTTTGACACTCTGCCAAAAAATATTGCTAACGTAACCGACACAGAATTTCATAATATAATTTTCTCGAGGGTCTACTATTTAATCATTTAAAAATTTATTTATAATTATCTTTTTGCTTCATTAAAATATATTTAGACTCATGTTTATTTATCTTGAGAGTAGTTATGAATAGAGTCCATTAAAAAATCGGTCGTGGTTGTATAAAATTAATAATAAAATAAGAACGTAGAAATTAGATTTAAACTTTTAAAACGGCGGAAAAGAAACTTGTGAAACAATATGTGTACGAATTTAAAATTAAAAATTCGATGAATTTTAATTAGACGTTTGATTGATTATCAGAAAATTTGTATTTTGACACAGTTCCAACTTTTCAGTATTTTCACCTCAACGTAAAAAAATTATTATCTGTGTCACGATTTATATAGAATTTTTTGTTATAACTCGAATTTTTTATTTTGATTTTTTTCGTTGCCAAATCTTGAAATAAAATTTGATGAACATCTGAAGTGGATTTTGAACAAATGCAATTGACTTGTTAAGGTCGTGTTGTTCAAGCTGTAACTCATTCCCAAAATTGCACACTCTCACTGAAGTCTCATTTTGGTATAGAATAGAGATTGAATTAACACCTTTAGTGTTTCAGATTGTTCGTTGATATCAATGGGTAGGCGTATTGGCTCGTGAAAGAAGCAACCCGGCATCTCGGATGCTCTTCTTTGACGAGTTACACGAAAGAGACACCAGTTTCTGTCCACACACTGTTTTCGCGTATCGAATTAAGTGACGAAATTTTGCGCACTTTCGTTAATTCTTTCGCACCTTCAGGCCAACTGATCTAAGAGTGGCCTCGCACGCCCGCTAATACCAATTTCTTTGAGAGCTTTGGCTTTGGCTTTGGTTGAGGTTGTCACGAGGTTCTTCGAGAGACGAAGATAGAAAACGAAAATGTGAGAGACAAGGAAGAGTGAATTAGACACGCGCAAAGCTCATCCTCGAGACGATTCTTAATTTAAATATAGTTTCCCCTGAGGAGAGTGAACGTCGTCCTCGACGAAACACTCGTTGGAGGATGGCCAGGTACCTGGTAAACATGCGCTTTGATTGACCATCATCGACAGCGAGAGTGCTTCCACGTCTCGGGTGTTGACGACACAATTCTTCGGGGGAAAATCCACTCTTTTTCAAATTAAAAATCAAACATATTTATTAAATTCTTATTGAATTTTAATTGCAGTAAAAATTGAGAAGCCTCAAATTATGATAATTAAACTCTTAGATTCTTTTGAATTTCGAAATTTAAGTGAAAGACGGTTTTCGTTTTCTCCACAATTTTTTATCTTCTGAAATTTGGAATATTAATTATTATTTTAACAAACTTCAAGTGCGAATCTGACATGCTTAAGCATTTGCATTCTCATATTTTTGTGCAAAGAGAAGATTAATTAAAAATAATTCAATACCTAAAAATTCGTGCCAAAAATGCAAATTCCTTGTCGCCTGAAAAAAATCTATATTTAAAAAAATGTGCAATCTATAAATTAGAAAGTGTGTTTTAAAGAGAATAAAATTGTTGATAATACTTTGGCCAAGACATGTGTTCAAACACTTCTAAGCGTCACTCGGATCATTTTTTTTTTCGGAGAGGTGATTTGTGCCAGGTTTTTTGTTAACTGAAAGCGAAAGTGCAGGAGTAAAATAGGAATTCAATGCATAGGGTAAACAAATAATATCAGTCCAGTTTTATTTTTATGCTTTTTTATTATTATTTTTTTTTCATAAGTATAATCTAAGCGCAAACCACTACTATAATATTATTACAAATTAGGAGCAGAATTTAAAAAATTCTGACTTCTTCCGGAGTGATAGTGTTTAATAATAATATTATTAGGAAGCAAAATAACTACAAACTACAAACTTTGAATAAAAATGTTCTTTTTGGAAAAGGTGTCTTTCAAAAAAGCTTAAAAAACTAATTTTTTCACTACTGTCAATCTCAAGCTTCTACTTGTGTTTTCAGATGCTCTCAAAATATTTATGAGATGTCTTTGCTCACCGGAAGAAGTCTTGATTGGGAGTCAAGAGGCATCAATGGTGTTTCCGGAATCGGTCTCGAGGTGTAATATGCGGCAACTCCTGCTAGAACTAGAGCACCTGCTGCGCCTCCCAGATAAGGCAAATAGTCTTCAACGTAAGACTGTAACACTTTATTTTACATTTTTCTTTTTTTACTAAATCATCACTTTATTATTTTTTCAAATGAGACTAAAGACGGGAATAGATATTAATATGAACTCAGAAGCTAAAACGTTGAAAAGTATAACGAACAAGTTTACATATTTTCTGATCTTTGAAGTAGATAATTACTTTTGCTAAATATAGAAAAAATGTAGTGTAAATTTGTATTAAATTTTTGCGGAAAAATTTTTTTAAAAAGAAAACAGAGGCACCTAGAAAATTCTCTCTAACTATCTACGGTAATTCAATGTTTGCAATACAGCAATCGGTAAAGCAGATAACAGAGGATAATTGAACCTCTCTAGAAGGGGTAAGAATAGCTAGCAGAGAAAATTGTACAATCCACCCTTCAGTAAATTTTTTGCTTCAAAGGAAAAAAAATGTTTTTCCCAGAAAAGGGTCGATATGCGAAAAAAAGAAACAAGGGAGGGTTGTTATTTTCCCATTTCTAAGAAAAACAGTTAGAAATTCTGCTAAAGTATTAAAAATATTTTTAATCGATTTACAAAATATAATAAAAATTATTTCTTTTATTTAACATAATTACTACGCATGGTTATTCAGTAAATAATAATCTAAATATATATATGTTTTTTTTTCATGTTTCATTATTTATTCTCGTTTATCCGAGAGGCGCGACAGTGTTCAAGTAAAGTAATTAAACTTTTTAAAGGTCAAATGGAGATCTCATTAATTTTTATATTTCTCAATTTCATTTTCTTATTAAAAACACATAATGAAAAAATTAACTTATTTTATAAATTTCACAAATACGTTTAAAACAAACAAAATAATCCGCGATAATTCGTAGCAATAAATTTAGAGCATTCATACAATAACTTTTATCAAAAAACATCTGTCATTGACCCCAAAAGTTATATAAGTACTTTTGCTACATTTTTAATCCCCGGCTTACACGTGTTAGATATCTGCAATTGATTTTCAATTTGCAACCCCATCTTATGGGAAAATAAGTCATTCACCTTTTTATCCAATTAAAAATGGGGTGTAATGCCTGCTAACGAGATATGTGTGCGAGAAAATTGAGTGACCTACATTCAGAAATGTTTTAAAATCAACTTTAATAGTAAACATGTTTTTATTTTCATGTACCCCTCTAAATTATTAATATTCATACGTAATTTGAATTGAAAATCAAGTTAAAAATATCCATATTTGATTTATTCATAATTTCTTGCAGTTAAAAATCCGAAAAGGGGTGAAATATATTATTTAAAAATTGTTTAAAAAAGTCTTCTGAATACCGAATTTATTTTAAAATATTTTATTATTATTATTATTTGAAAATAACCACGTGTAACATAAGAATACCTAATATAGAAATGGTATAAATAATAAAACTCAATGAAATGGATTTAAAATTGATAGAATTGATTGAACTAATGATTTTTCTTTAATTTGTTGGATCAATATCTCTGCAAGATTTAGTTACTACAATTTTACTTTCCCTGATTGAAAATAAGGTCTTGTAGGGCATTAAAAATTGACAATAGTATTAAATAATGAATGATTAATAACTTATTTCATTACTTACTTGTGTAACGTGTGATAAAACCGGAAAAATTCTTTTTTCAAGAAAACTCGATGCGATTGGTACTTGGTGTTGAAGTGTTATAATGAGGCAGTTATAACAACAGACAAACGGAGTAAAATTGAATAAAATAGGGGTTGTTTTTGACAAGGGCGTCGAAGGTATCGAAGGCAAGGATTACACCCGAAGGTGATTTTTAGGCACGAGAAGTCGTCGGTCAGGGCCACGGCATGACACTCGTCGTGGACTTGTCCGCTCGCTGCAGATGTTTCCTTTTCACTGTTCCTGCGGAGCCCTGACGTCACCATGCGGTGAATCGATGTTGAGCGCCGCCACGGTTAGACTTCACATTTCAACCCTTGAAAGCTACCCTGCCGACGAGTATTACAATTCTTGGCTCATGACTTTAATTACATTTGCAATCCAATTTTTCCAGAAATTTAGTTTTATTAGACTCTCGAAAGTAGTTAGTATTCGCCCTTATTTCAGTATACAATTCATGTGACAGAGTATATCATTTGGGGTCAATTTAATAGAACGGAAAAATTAATTACGTCCTGTTCGTGCTACCCGCGTGGAATTCGTGGATAGGAGAAAATCGATTAATAATCTTTTTTGAAAAAGTATTATTTTTAGGCTCTCTCTTCAATTCTACTGAATTGATTTTGATGGGAATTTAGAGATTGATGTGGGTTGTCAATATTGTTCTGACAACATAGGGTTTTAAATAAATTCTAAGGGTTGATTAAATCTTGTGGAGTGGGGAAAATAATTTCCTGAGTAGTTTCAATATTAGTAGGACAAAGTTCATGAATGCTACAGAAATAGATTAATTAAATATTTCTTGGACTAGGTCAAGATTGGATTGAAGGTTTAAACGTGTTGAAACTTTTTTTTTATTATTCCAATAAATGTAAAAAAAATTTAAAGTTAGACAATTATAATGTTTCCTTAGCCCTTATAGAAGGGATTGAGTCATTGAAAGAAACTTGGCATCCAAATTGGAACTATTCGCCTCCTGGCAATCTCTTATCTCTTATTTCATTCCAAAAGGCAGACTCGGCCTTCATTCGAAAGGTGGAGGTTCGGTCAAGTGGAGGTCTGCTGATAAGAGGTTTTCAACAGCATCTTCAAGCTCGATCCTCCATTGGTAGTTATTTGAAGATCATAAGGAATCTTGCTCTTCGAAAGAGCCTCAGCCTCAGTCATTCTTAAATTCCTCTTCCAGTCAGTTGATCCTAGCAATGTCAGGATGCAGGAATCAACTGTAATTCGAAATTGGACTATAAAAACCCAGTGGCTAATTCTAATCTTCTTCACTTTCTGTCTCTGTTGTTTATGGAAAACCGGATTTTTCTCGACACCAACATCCAGTGTTTTGGCAAAAACTTCTATCAAAGTAGACGTTACCCTCCCAACATCATCTCTTGTCATATCTCAGAGATTTTTCAACAGAACTCTGAAAAAATTCCCAGAGAAAAATCACAGAAGACACCATGGTTCTCTTTCAAAATACATGTTAAAACTTTATCATCGTCGTGATAAAGTTGATGCTGATATTGTTAGGGCTCTTCAACCTCGACATATATCTGGACCATTGCAAGAGGGAGGAAGAATTTTAGAATTTTTTATCCCAGCTACAAGACCTGGAGAAGCTTTGGAAGCTGCTGAACTATTAGGAATTGCTGGGATGATCCTTAGAGTGAGATCTGTGGATGATGGGGTTAAAAATGAAGTCCAGAGGTGTCGAACAGATGATAGTTGGAGGGCCTTTGATGTGACTAAAGCTGTTTTGACGAGAAATGGAAATATTGTGAGATTGTTTGTAAGAGGACAAATAGAAATTCGTCATGGGGAGGAAGGTCCTATTTTATTGCTGAATTACACGAAACCAAAAAGAAGGAAATCAAGATCTATTTTGGATGAGGATCAGGAAGAACATAGTACTGGATGGGAGGAAGAAGGTGTTAATCGAAGAAGAAGAAGAAACATGTGTAGAAGACGTCCTTTGTATGTAGATTTTTCGTTGATTGCCTATGATGAATGGGTTGTTGCTCCACCCGGTTATGAGGCTTATCAGTGTGCGGGAAAGTGTTTTTTTCCTTTGGCTGATCATCTTAGTCCTACAAAACATGCAATAGTGCAAACTTTGGTCCATGGGGCTCTTCAAAATAGTGATAGATTTAGTGGTAAACCTGTGAGTAGGGCTTGTTGTGTTCCTACGAGATTAGCACCTACGAGTTTATTGTATTTAGATGAGAGTGGGACCTTGACATATCAATATGGTTATGAAGACATGGTGGTGGCTGAGTGTGGATGTCGTTGATTTTATGATATTAGCTTATAATTTGTACTTTCATTTTGTTTTATTTTTTTACTGACAGTGGATCGTTGTATCGTTAATTCAAAGAAGGTAACTTAGAAGGAAGATTACAAATATATATTCTTTCCTTATAAGCTTCTCTCTTCATTGTAGTAAGCCCTTTCGTATTTTTAGGAAATTTTAGTCACAATATTTGAAAATAATTTAAAATTCAAATGATACACTTCTAGCAAAGCACGACACCTTTTTCAATCCTTGAAATAAATTATCTCTAGCTCTGAAGATTTGTAATATAACTTTTTATTTCAAAAGACAACCTTTGGTTTTACGATATAGGTATAAACTATACAGTCTTAAAGAGATTCATTTTCTAAATTCTGTAACAACCCATTGATCATTAGCTTCTCTACATCTTTTATACATTTTTATCAGACGGAATTAAGCGATCCCTGCATTGAATTCGAAGAATTATTAATAAAGTCTATGGCCTTATCTTCACTACGTAGCCTAAGTTCGTTTAATCGACACTCGAGATATATATGGTACAAAAATACAGTTGAATTATTCCTGCGGACACCCACGCACTCTCCTGAGTTCTGCAAATCTCCCTAAAAGATCTACAAAATATATAAATAATTCTTTGTAAATTGTCTTTGATAACAATATTGCTCTCACGGTAACATATCATCTTAACAATCATATTCATTCCAATCATATCAATTCCAATCACATCATTTGTTAACTAAACACTTTGGAACACATTTCATTGTTTTTCCTATTCAAGAGGTATGATTTCGCTGGTGAGAATAATCTAGATCGTTTTGTCTTCCTTAATCTATGCCTACTTCCAGGTATCCTTTCAATTTTATAAACATGATGCCTAACTATAGTCTCAGGTTGAGTCAACCTCATACACAAAGAAACTGGACCAGCGAAATCCACATCAGTCGATAACTCCAATTTTGGTTCAAGAGTCAACAAAAATTCAGCAGTGCTTTGTACAAAGTTTGTTCGAACCTTTGTTCCACCTTGAATAGCAACTCCAGCACCCATGTCCACCAGAGATTGGGCATTCCTGGACCAAAGACTCAACTGAATGTGTCCAGCCAGGTCGAAACTCACAGCCCCTTCGACACTAACTTCGCCAACAAATCCAGAAGCCAAAGGAACATACTCCATATATCGATGAAGATTCACCAAAGCTTGAAAAGCTGCCGTTCTCTCAGAAGCTGTTCCAGACCAAACATGTCCCATTAGCTCTCCTTGGCCTGAGAAAAAAACAAAAGGTCTGATGACAACTCCCAAAAGTGAAATTTCCATTCCAGCTGTTGCAACTTCATCATCCGCTGGAACATTGTTATCTTCTTGTTCCGAAGATACAAATCCACCCAGACCTCCAGCGAAAAGTCCCAGAGAAAAAAGTTCTGTCGAGTGTGGTTCACTTTCTAAAACAACGTCAACAACTCCTCTTTTCAGAAGACCAGAATTGACTTCTTGAACTGTGACGAGGGATCCATTGCTTCCTGGAGATTTGAGAAAGCTTCTGGTAAAAGCTGTGCTGAGACCCTTCAGTGCAAGGACATCGTAGTTGTGTATTTTGTGAGACTCTCTTCTTAGAGCTTCCTTTAGGTTTTTAGCGAATTGAAGATTCTTCTCGGAAAGTTGTTCTAGTCTTTGGCTAAGATACTTTCGAACTTCATACATCTGATCCCGAGAGGCTAGGTACTGTACGAATCCTTGAAGATCATCAATTGATGGATCATTTTCTAGGATGATGTTCAGGGCTAGAGTTCTGACACTACTATCTCTTCTGGGACCTCCTAATTGGTAAAAAGTCTTCAGAGCTGCTGATCTGACTTCCTCACTTAGGTGTTGTTTCGGCAAAGCTCCTAAAGCTAACCAGGCAGTTGCACTAGTCGCCTTGCTGCCTTTTAGAGCATAATTTAATAAAGCTGGAATAGCTGCTTTGCTTTCGAGATTTCTTAAAGCTCTGAGGAATTTTAATTGACATTCTTCTCCAGTGCAACTGTCTAGTCCTAGTTCTAAACTAACTCTAGCTTTTTCTATTATAGATGGCGAGCCATGTCGTTTAGCCATTGCAGCTGCAGTTAAAGCTAAGGTTTCTGATACCTTATCATTTTGGATCGTTTCTTCGGATCTTTTCAGCACATCTTTGATGATGTCAGGGTTCGGTGTTGGGGAGAAAGATAGGGACCACAAGTACCTTTCGGTTTCGTCACCAGTTTCGTCTTGTTTTAGAATTTTCATAGCAGCTTGATGAGCTGCTGGGGTTGAGGCTGATCCTAAAATGTCCCAAAGTTGAGGACGCAATTGACGGTATTTTGGGCTCTTGAGTAATTTTATTAACTCTTCTGAGGAAGCTTCTCGAACTAGAGATATCAGTTTCAAAAAAGCTGAGGCTGATTTTGCTGTTCCTAGAACTGAAGTCTCAAGGGCATCTTGATTTTCCTGAACGGCTCGCTCCACCTAAAATGATAAAAGATTAATATAGAATTATAAAATCCTAATTTCTCATAGTCTAAAAATTATAAATTCTATAAACTCACCGTAGTGCATCCACTGTCAGGACAACTCATCAGCTCAATTTGCAGATCAATAGGAACATCTCTAAATCCAGGTTCCAAAAGAATGACTGCATTTCTCACACTATCAGCTTCAACAACATCTTCTTGAATTTCCTCAATTTTTCGAACTACTCTTTGGGAACTGACGGCAGAACCAGCCTCAGGTTTACTAATCAACTCCATAATATGTATTTCTTGTTCTCTAATCACCACAGGAAGTAAATTAGGTGATAAATCATAAGTGCAATTTCTAGAACTCGTCAATTTTACACCAAACATAGGATTAGGGTGGACAATTCTCGGTGGTAGAGTATTCTCCTCACAGGAAATTTTCTTCTTGTCGATTAATGTTGGACCCAAGGAAGTGTAAACCACCTTGCAGAAACCTGAAGCATCTCTTTCTTGAACTTCACCATCAAACGTTGTGTATTGAAAGAGACTCGCTAGTCCTCGTTTCAGATTTAGGGATGAGACACTGTCATTAGGATCTGTGAAAATGCTCTGGATTTTTCCATTCTTCCAGACCACGAGAATTGGTTTAGAAGATGTCTCAGGTAGTCTCGAAGTGTGCTCCACAAATCCTTCAGGCTCTGGTGCTTTCCTCGATTTTATCCATAGTTGAGGTGAAACAAGCTGGAAAAATGACTATGAATTAGTATTTTGAATTCAAATTTAATTCAAAATGAATTCAATTGAATAACAAATGGCTCTTGTCACTTTTAATTTTTGAACTGTTGGATTTTATCGCAGAAAAGGTTATCGAACCTTGATGACTACTCAACTTTAACTATCTTAATAATTTACAATATACTATTTTTTTAAATTCGATTATGTCGAAGTCTTAACGTTTGTTATATGTAAAAAGGGTACAAATGATTTTATTTTATAATATTGAAGAAAATGGTAAAAGATAAAAGGTAAAAGTCCTGATGATCTGACTCAGACTTGAACTCTATGTATGTAGATGAGATAAGATATGAAGAGAAGAGACTATCTACTTTGCAAGCATTCTTTAGAATATTCTGGCTTCTTTCAAATTTTAAAAACCTAGGTTCCATACGATACGCTAATATATTTTCAACGCAATATTTAAAGTACTGTTTATTTAAACAATTTAAAAAGTTTGAGCTTAAATTTTGTTAAAAAACAACAGAATTTTACTCGCAGAATTTCTAACTTTCTATAGAATATAAATTAGACAATGAATCAAATACATTTATAACCAATAGAGTGATTTAGTACACACCTCTGATCTTTAGATGATGCAGCAGATGATAAATGTTCATTATGTATTCATAGCCTGCCCATGTGACTTACAAGCAGAAAGCTAACTTGTTTCAGCTACTTTAAATGTTTAAAATACTTTAGATGTTTTAAACTTCTTTTACAATTTATTAGTTTCATTTGGTTTCTAGAGTTCAAGAACTCTAGATTGCTTTAGACCAATTTGGACTACCAAAACAATTTGTCATAAATCAAACTAGACCATCAAATTTATTTAATTTAAATCCATGACAAACCAGAGTTTCTAATCAAATTCAGTGTGTTGACTTAAATTTAATTTATACTAATAAGATCAATAAAAGACAGTCTATTTTAGAACAATATAATTTAAATCGGTTCAAATCGGTATTCGGTTCATCTACAGTTTTTAGCTTCAGATTTATCTCAATGCTATAGTGTATTTTTTTCAAACTTTAAGTCATAACAATTTAATTATAAGTTTCTCATAACTGAATAGATAAGATGATTCCAAAAGTATAAAAACTGATGAAATACCTTTATTTTCAGAATAATGATATCTGGGTCTTTCGGGTCCTGCCAAACTGGAACAACTTCAAGGTGACCAGTCATTTGAAATCCAACATCTCCACCAGGTCTGAGTGGACCAGCTTCCCTGAAGAGAAGAGTTGTTGTAAATTCGTATCTAAGTCCATGGCCAAGGTCCCAGCCTTTGGTGGCTCCAGCAACAGCTAAAAACAGGAAACACAGACTCCAGCACGAGTTGGTCATCGTGTATCATGGGTATGTTGAGATTCTATTTGTTTGTGACTGAGAATTGAATGATTGTTTGAAATTGGAGAGCTAGGGGACTAACTAAACTAAAGAGAGGAAGATCACTGGAGATCACTAGCCGCGAGTCGCGAGTCGACTGATGACTGCGCCGGCTTGTTTCTGTTCTCTGCTCTGTTGCACCAGACAGATATGAACCACGAAGGATATTTTCAAAGTGTGGGTGTTCAGAGATAGGGGAGATAGGTTTGTGTGAACTTGGATTCGGGGACCGTTAATCCATGAACGAAGTCCATGCTACACGATAGAAACAGTACTAACGCAGACCTTGAATATTAACGATTCCAAAATTAATGGTCACTGACACAAATACCAGAAATTCTTTTTTTTATTATCCCTTTAACTGTGTTTTAAATTTTATTTTAACGAATTAAACAAAATTACTTAACTTTTTTTTAATTTGTAGTTAATTATTCAGTAAGTGCTTAATTAGTTAATTAGGTCTTTAATAACTGACTTCTAATTTAGAATCTGAAATTGAAAAAAATCTGATATAAATTTAACTTTAAAAGTGTTAAAAACTTTTTTTTTCATTTATCGTGTTTTTAACGCTATTAATAAGTATGTAATTATTTGGACATGACACAAGATGCCAATTAAATTACGGATACGTTAATGACAGTTAAGCGTGACAAGTACTGAAAACAAGATAATTGTGTTTTCCGCACTCTGTTATTTTCTTTATTTATTTTGTCAATGAATTGAATTTCTCTTTTAATGCTTCACAAGTGTGCTCTCTGAGATTTGCTATTTCCGGGTATACGGAATTTGAATTATTATTCTATCCAGATTAGCATTCAGTTCAACTGAAATAAAATATATTCTATTGAATCTCATGACTAATTTAAAAATTTCCCTACGGGATACTAGCCACATGTTAAAAACACCAAGAATTAAAAAACAAAAGGCAGGAAGCAGCCGATCCCTGCGGTTCAGTCTTATCTATTTTATCCTTCTCGACCGCACCTACAATGGAAAAACAGTGCAACTTATTTTGCAACACAATATATGTATAAATACATATATAATTTTATAACAATTCAAATAAAGAATTAATAATTTGATTAAAGTACACTAAATTATAATCAATAATTTCAGTTTCAAATTATTAGAAAATAATAATGTTAGAAAATTTTCTGAATCACTTTCTTTCTGAATTGAAAGAATATTAAACTCAGCCAAGCAAGCATATTTCACATAGAGAAAAGCAGGAAGTTAACATGTATTACTTTCTGCAAAGTGCTTCTTGTATGTTTGTAGATTTAAAGTTCATTTCTTTAAAATTTGATAACATAGACTTTCTTTTACAATTTTTCAAAAAAATACTCTTTTCCATATCGTTTCGAACATATTTTAAAACATTGAAAAGTATTTTTCATCGAGTAACAGGGATGAACCTACCTAATCAGATGAATATTACTTTCTAATCTGCAGATAATTTGGGAGTATTTGAGATTCCGATATCTTTTACTAAAGATATTCTTATCTAATCCCTCTCTACAAAAGAGTGAGTTCAAGATCTTTCATTAGTGTTTTTATTTACACAATCGAAATTACATCAATTGAGACTTCAGTGTACTTATAACTCACAATTTTTCCGAATTTATTATTATTAATAGATAAATAAAATTTAAACTGGTTAGCAATTTATGCGAATAATTTAAAACTTCTCGATTAAGGCCAAGTGTCATTTATCATATGAGCAAAAAATAACCAGAGTTTTTCATACAATTTTTACTTTTTTTTTAAATAATCGTGTAGAGTAGTTTATGTTTATGTTTTTTACGTCTGTGCATTATTATTTTTTTGAAAAAGTAAAAATTGTGGAAAAAATCCTAGTAATTTGAAGTTCCTCATATGGTAAATACTTAAAACATGCCGTTAGAATTTTAATCGATTAGTTTTAAATAAAGGTACTTTGATAAGAAAAATTATCCTTCAACTAATATAAATATTTACGCATACTTACTTTTGGGATTTTTTTAAATTTCAATTTACTCTCACTCTCATATCCTCAAATTTTAGAAATATCTTTGAATGTTAATGATTGAAATGGATTCAATAATCCTAGATGATTGTATATCTCAATGATAATTACCTGGAGCCATCTGGCAGTAGGAACCTGCAAAAAAATACTAATTAGTAACAAAGCAATAATTAGAATTTATAAAATAATCAATTTCATCAAAATTTTCTCTTCGTTTTATTTACTATCGGGAATGCAATTACTGAGGAGTTTTTACATTTCATCAACTAATATTTTAGATTTTCATTTATGTTTTAGACCTGAAGAAATGCATCCATTTCCATAATGCAGAATTTAATTTTTGTTTTAAACATAAATTACCTGTTTCTAATCAGTTTCGTTACAATTCAAGTACTGCTTTAAATATTACATATGTTGAAATTTTTCTTAAAGCAAATTCGTGACTTTTGAAGAGCGATTTTTTTAGTGTTTTCAACTTTAAAGAATTCTTTCACTTTCCCTGTAAATTTTTCAAATTCGAAAGATACTATCATCATTATATAATGTCCTCAGAAGACATCTTCGTATCTTCAATCTTGATTTACAAATCACTCTTCATCAATGATCCAATTTCAATATTAAATTTGTTGCGCCCACTTCTACATCTTCTAAATCCCTAATCTAAATTCTCAATTTTGAGATTGTTCAGCTGTAACAAGTGAACTCAACTAGAAAGACGATAAACTACCGAGTTTATCACCTACCGACTACCGTAAGGTATAAAAGAGCACATCTAGTTTATGATGAATGGAATTGATAATTAGAAAGGAGGAAAGGGTATATTGATCCGGTGGTGGTGGGGTTGATTAAAGTGGGTGGTAAAGTAGTTATGACCGGTGTTACCGGTAACTCACCGAAGAGTGTCAGAAGACAGAGGACGTAGACGGTGACTGCAAGTGATTTTCTGGCCGGATAGGCCATCTTCCCTCGACGACGTCCCTTCCTCACGAGCAACGACCTCACTCTCGCTTCCGATCCTGGACTGTCCGAGTGTCCGTTCCACGATGCGTTCTGTGCCTCTACGTTCTCTGCTCAACTCCTTCTACGAGTAAATACGAATAATTAGACAAGCCTGGAGCGCGTTATCGTGCCCCGCGGCCTGCTCTCTGAGATCCCCAATGGTGGGGAGTTAAAAAGAGACTATGAGGATGGATATCGTGACAAACCCATACCGACATTCCTAGCCGCGGTAATACTGATCAGAAAGATGATCATAAAATCTGCCTAGACGAGTCTGATCAGTCTCATCAGAAGCTGCTCGAAACGCTTGAGGGAGCGCATCAAATTTCTTATCAAGTTTTGCTCTCGGTTTTGCTACTGTCTTTCTTTCCATTCGGAAGAAGACCTGTTTTCATTAAGGAGGGTCGAAAATTTTTAAATAGATAAATCTCCTAAACTTTCGCTAATTCAATCGTAGTTTTTTAAATCAAGATAATCTGAATCAGCGGAATTTAGCTGATTCAAATTTAGAGAGCAAGTTTAAAACAATAATGTATGAGATTTCGATTTCGATTTCGATGGTTTTCGTGAAATTTTAAGGGACGATGGCATACCAACACGCGCGCGATTATTTTTTTTCTTTTTATCACTTTAGAATGTCCAAGAAAAAGAGAACAGATATTTTTTTTTTTTCAATTACGGAATAATATCAGATTTCGCAAAGCTGCTTGTAACTGGTTTCAATATCATAATCAGGAAGCTTTTCATTAAGCTCTAATTCAAACTATGTACTAGAATGTGAAAATAACTCTCAGTATGTATTATTTAATTAAGATGAAGAATCTCTCAAATTATTTGTGTTAAAAATATTGAATATACTTCACGATTCATTAAAAATGTTATGAATTCGAAAAAAGGAAATAAAAATTAATTAAAATTATCAGGATTGAAGCCGTATGTGTATGAAATCGCGTAAAATTAATAGCAATGATTGCTTTGGAACTATTTTTTCCTCGACTGATACGAATTATAAAAACGTAAACACCACACTCTTTTATCACACTTACTGCGTTGCACTTTCTTTTAATATAATGTAAATTTACATCAGATTATATTTTCCATTAATGAACTTTGAGTCATATTTCACAGACTTACAATTATACGTTTTAAAATTTTTCTTTCCTTTAAGTTTGATGTGCGAATTGTGATCACCAAATGAATACTAGACGATGATTGTGCTACATACTTGTTGAATTCGACTGCACATAGAACTATAGACTCTTATCGTTTTCCGTGGCCTTTGACCTCAAAATTCTTATCCACTCACTCGTTAGATCTCTATTTTATTCACATATTTTCTAGAAAGATAAATTAGATTTTGTAGACTATAAAATTTTGATAAAATTAATATCAACTATATTAACTTAAATGTATTCGCTTTTAAAATAATTTAGAACAAGAATACATTATTGTTCAGAGAATTTAAACTGATTCCCTTATTATGTAGTTATTACATAAATACAAATATTAACTGGTAATATGTAGCTACAATGAATCAAGTAGTACAATCTTTTTCATACGGGCGGATGTAAATAATTACGTGAATCATATTTATATATGCATCTATATATAGAGCGCAGTCGTTCGCAACTATGTATATTCAAAATTGTGTATTTAAATTTCCCGCCTTTCAAGGCTTAAAGCCCGCGAAAGATTTCCAAGATGGCCGCCTGATAGAAAAATATTGTGCTTCTGTCAAATTTTCGCCGCAAAATTTCGCAGTATTTTGTGTTATTATGTAAACTAGTGGACTTATTAAAATATTTTCCAGAATGGATAATGAATTTCCGGATCCAGACGAAGAGTTTGATTTAGCTCACGAGGACGATTTCGAGCTGTTGAATGAATTGGAAGATTTCGGAGGTAATGTCAACATAACCTACATTTTCCAGACTAAAAAGGACTAAATTTTACTCACAATTTCAATTAGTAAAGATTTTAGAACATATACACTTATTCTTTATATTTTAGTAATCATTTATTCATAAAATAGGATAATAATATAAGTATTGTAAAGAAACAAAACTTTACACAGCTTGAATTATGAGATATTTTTCTATTTACACGAACAAGTGTTTAATTAATTTAAAAATCTTTCTTATTGACAGAACCTGTGCCAAAGAAGGTGGCGATTAAACCTCCAGAACAGCAGAAATCGAAAGATTTGCCTCCACACACGAACACACAAAAAGCGAATGATGCTCCTCAAACTCAAAAAGTAACAAACATTGGGACTCAAAAAGTGAAGAACATTTCTGAAAGTCCTCATGAAGTAGACGATGAATTTTCACGTATTGAATTTACTCCAACACCTCTAACTGATTCATCTATTCGAGAATTGGAATCGTCTCGGGCAAATGATTCGAATTTGAATATTCCTGAATCTGGTAGTTTTGAAAAAAATGAAAAAAACAACAGAACATCGAAGCGAACTGTTGAAGAATTGCTGGCAGATGTTTCTCGTAATCTTGGAGGGTCATATGTGGATAATTCTGTATTATTTGAGCCAGGTTGGTTATTTTAATTAATTGGTTAATAATTCTTTATGTTCAGATTCTCAAATTCAATATAATTATATATTATTTTTCAGATTTTGTCGAGCAAACGAAAAAAAGGCCTCGGTGGAATGAATACAGTGAGGTGATGGAAGTGATAAAAGCAGAAAGGAAAAAGTACAACAATACTAAAGAATCATATGGAATAGTCTATAAAAATCAACCTACTGAGCGGTAATCTTTCATTTTAATCCTGTTATTTAACATTTATTTCGGTCGTTCGAACGAAATCTAACTAATGTTGATTTTTTATTCTTTTAGAATAAATTTTAGGAAAGACTCAATCACAACGAGAGTCCCACGCTGGGATTTCATAGCACTTACTCGAAACGTAGATGGCCACCGTTTTTACATAAGAGTAACAGACACGAATAAAAAAATCATTGCTAAAACTCGACCCGCAGCTGGTTTACTTTCCGTTTCATACAGTCAGTTGAAAGCTGAAGCAGAGGAAATCGTAAGTAATTTATTCTGTATATAACAATTTAAATGGGAATTCAAGTAAATTTGAAATGAAAATGAAAGCTGTCTGCTTAAGTTATTAGACATATCACTTCTGGAAATTTTATAAAAGATTACTGTTTCCAAAACAGATAGTAAAGAACGTTCAACGTGCAAGTCTTCCACAATCGACACGAACTGATAATCAACATATCGACGATCAATTATGGGTCGACAAATACAGACCGAAGAAATATTTGGAACTGCTTTCAGACGAAACTGTTAACAGTAGCTTCCTCTACTGGTTAAAACTTTGGGATAAAGTTGTTTTTCATCGACAACCAATAACGCATAAACGCAGAAAAGTACCAGAAAAAAATAAATTTTGGTCCAAAAATTTCAAGCAGGAGGATGTCGAGGAGTTGGATAGCAAGGGTTATCCTGTTCATAGAATAGCTTTGCTTAGCGGTCCTCCTGGTTTAGGAAAAACTACTTTGGCTCATGTAGCTGCAAGGCATGCTGGGTACAATGTTGTTGAAATCAATGCGAGTGATGATAGAGAACCGAGTGCCTTTAGGTAAGACAAATATTAAATAAAGATTATTAGAAATAACGCGATTTTCGTAAATTTATTATTAATTTATTTATAAATTCTTATTTGAAAATTAAAAAAAATTCTAATTGAAAATTAGTAACTACTTTTACTATAATAATTATTATATGGGTAACTGACTAATCTGTGCATCGTCTGCACGATAAAAGTTGTTTGTTACACATTTAATTTTTTTATTATTATAGAGAAGCTCTTCTTTCGTCAACGCAAATGCAAGCGGTGATAGGAGCCGATCCCCGTCCAAATTGTCTTGTATTAGATGAAATTGATGGAGCCCCAAGTGCATCGATCGATCTTCTTATCAAATTCGTCCAAGGAAAGTTGGTACAAAAAGGAAAGAAGAATAAACAAAAAATGGAAAAAATGAAAGAAGGTTGTCAGCGACCTGTGATTTGTATTTGCAATGATTTGTACGCTCCAGCGTTAAGGTATTTATTTTATTTAAATTGTTTATTAAATGATAATAGTATTCTTTTCTAATTTGATTTACTCTTTCCATTTTCCAGACAACTGAAAGCGATGGCTCTAGTGATTCCTGTCCCAGAAGTTAAACCAGGAATGTTAGCTGATAGACTGTTGGAAATATCGCGCAAGGAAGGTCTGCATGTGGAACCTAGAGATTTGATGAATTTAGCTGAAAGATCTGGTTGCGATGTGAGAACTTGTCTTGGTGCTTTACAATACATGAGAGGTGCAAATATGAAGGAAAATTTAAGTCTAGGACTTAAAGATACGCGCAAAGGACTTTTTGATTCCTGGAAAACGCTATTGCAGGTTCCGATGACTCAGAAAGGAATTTTATCTCCGCATGAAAGGACAAGCCTCGTTTTGAAAACTGTACATCGAGGTAGAGAATAATTTAAGAATAATTCAATTTAATTTAATGTTTCATATTGTTCAATGTTTTTGGTCTAACCGGAAATTTAATTTTTATATTTTAAGGTGAGAGTGAACGTTTGGCTCAGGGATTTTTCCACAACTATCCGACGGTATGCAAAGAAAAAATGGAACCTGTAGCGATATCTTTGGAGTGGTTTCAATTCTTCGACGAAATTACCAGGATGGTTTCCGCTCGTCAAGTTTGGACAATCATGCCTTACACGAATTATGCTTTTGTCGTTTGGCATTTTAACCTTGCGAGCGCCACACAAAATCTTAAGTTGTCGTATCCTACGGCTCCTTTCGAAGTAAGTTTCATTTATTACTTAACATGTCTTTTTTTTAAATTTAATTCATCAAATATTAAAAGAAACAAATCCTGTTTTCTAAATAAAGATTCAGGTTTTGTACTTGGGACAGATATAAAAAATTGAGTTTAAGAAGAGAGAAGAATAATTCAGGGATGACGTTCAAAAAGTTTGAAGTTATTGGAGAAAATTGAGTAAAAGTTAATTTGAAACAGCAAGGGTCGAACTTTTATTCAAATAATGAGAAGGAGCAATTCTATAATTATTATGACAGTTCATTATTTTGTAATTTCCCCTGAAAGTTAGTTGACATTATTGAGGATATCTCTTCTTTTGAAATCCATTTACTAAATGCTTGAAAGACCTTCTTTCATTTTTTTTTATAAGTAATCAACTGATGTCGATGAGTTCTGAAGACTAGAATTTGAAAGATCCGAGACGAATCAGACAGTAGCTTTCTGTCAATTTAAATACAATCAGAACATTAAATACACAAAGTGATGTCTTTTCGTAACATCTTGTCGTATTTCAGCAACACGACTTCATGGCAACTGATTTTGAATTCTCATAACTCTTTTTCTTGATAAATGAATGCAGTTCGTTTTAAATTGATAAAGAATGCGTCTCGCAGATCCTCAACCGCCTGGAGCAATTACGAGGAATGAAAAGAAAGATTGAAAAAGATAGATCGCTAATGTCAGCGTGAATATTTCCACCGTTTCAGAGGCATTAAACCTTTAGGGGGCGGCACTCGCAAACCGAGGCAGTCCGCTAAATAATCATAACTCACAGAGACATTTGTAACGCCAGAGTCTGGCTCGTATTTATCGCTGTTGTTAGACGGTTTGTTGCTGCAATAACGGTAATGGGCTTTCTCCCACCCAGTGGCGCATCATCCCCTCGCACCACTGGCTAGGTCCTGCCAGGCGATTTATCCTTGGGTAATTAGCAAGGGTAATAATTAATGTGGCCGCGCATTGTGCTAATTATCAGTGGAGAACCTTTTAAGAAATGAAAGAACATTCGAAATAAAACAAAGCCGAGCCGAGTTGAACCAGGACCAGGGGGAGGGTGTTTGCGATGCTGTACGTATTACAGAGAGACACGATTGCAGGAACTCATACTTTGAATATGTTGGAATACATACAGGTGCAGGATAGCATATATAACCTTGTATACGCAGAGAGACGACAGCCAGCGAAGCCAAGCAGCTATCCATCAGGGTGCTTTTGTCGCCCTAATGAGAGCTTGCATTATTCAGCTTAGAGAACCCCCGTTTCCGCTACGGCCCTGCTTGCTTCCAAGCTCAAGCTTCTTCTCTCTTTCTCTGGCAATTTAAGAGTCGTTTCGCTCTTAACGTCCCTCAACGTCTGATTTCGCGAAACGCTAAACACTTTTTCATTAGGGAATTTTGAATGGCGAGTAGAGGTCTCTTTAGCTTGCGAGAAGCCTCTAAGTAAATGTGGATATCATTTTTTAACAAAATTTAAAAACCTGGAATATAGAATTTAAACCCCTCCACTTACAATCTTTAACTGTAGATTGTTCAACTGTTAAACGATTGAATTTAAAATGGCCGAATTTGAAATATTTAATTTTCCAGCTTACTGGTAATTTTTAACACATCAAATTTTTCTTTCCACACTCTTTAATTTAAAGTTTTAGACCTTGAACCTAATCCGGTATACAATGAATAAGTATCCGAGAAAGCATGCATCAATGAGTAGACAAACTCTGAAAAAAGACCCGTTAAATAGCCTCAAGTTTTCGATTTCAAGAGCAAACATTGCTGCTGAAGATGAGTATAAATGGACCTTCTACTTGGCACTAAGCGGCCACTTTCGCGGGGACACATATTACGTTCATACTCCGTGTCTATGTAAAGCTCATTTTCCCCGAGATAATTTGTACGACGACACGAAAGCCGAGTTTTTGTCTTGTTGTGAACTCGAGGAAATAGGTTTCATACAAGTTCTTTTCAAAAGTTCTCTCTTTCGTAAAATCGTGCTTTTCAAATAGTCGGATAAGTCGATAAGACTTGGTGAAACGACTTATTCCCGGCTTTCTCTCGTTTGAACCCCTATTTTCAGTCCTGGTTTTTTTTTTTTTTTTTTTAAAGATTCTCGCCATTACTTTCTATTGAAAAAACATGTTCATTTTTCAGTTTTTCGCTTTTTAGTTTTTTTTTTTTTTTTTTCTTCATAAATCCTCATTTTAAAATTAATAATCTTTTCGTATTTGGGAAATAATCCACGGACCATGGAAAATTGTTCTTTCTCAGATTTATGTTACAAACTTATATGTTTTCTGATTGATCAAAATAATGTTAATAGTTAAATCAATTAAAAACTTTGTGATTACAGATGAACCAAAAATTAGGAAGAAATCACGCAATTTTAACTGCGTCTCAAAAATCCTGTGGAATAGATAGATTAACCCTGGCACTCGATATTGCTCCATTGTTACCAGAACTTTTGACTCCCCGATTAAGATCAGTCTCAGCCCATCTTTACTCGTCTAAGGAAAAAGCAGAACTGATGAACCTGATTAACGTTATGTTGGATTATGGCCTCACTCTCATCCAGGAAAAGAAACCGGATGGAGGTTTCGAGTATCATCTTGAACCGTAAGTTGCAAATGTTTAAGTAATTTATAATATGCAAATATGTTTCCACAAATGTTGAATATTGCAATTTTTAATATTTGATCCAGAGACCTGTTTCAAGTTGGAGTTTTCCCCGATTGCAAACATCGACGTGGTCTTTCCTATGCAGTGAAGCAAATTGTCATTCAAGAATTGGAAGTTGAACGTGTCAAGCGAGCAGCTGCCGCAATGAGTGCTGCAAGTGATCGTCCACAAACTCAGAAGGCCATCAATGACAAGCGACCCAAAGAATCGACAGAAACTAAGGAACCAAGGGAAACCACAATAAGTCACGAAGACAAAACGAAGAATAATGTACCTAATCATCTGAAACAGCTGGAACCTGTTTCAAAAAGGCCTTTCGATGGGGTAAGTTTTTATTCTATATCTATCGCCTTGCAGTTTAGTCTACTGTAGCCTAAAGATTCTTGCACACAGAATCCAAGCTTTATTCCGTCTATCTTTCGTACAACCATCTCAGAAATTTAATACGTTTCACTTATTATTCACGAAACCTCGAGAGCACGTCGGCTAATTTCAGAGGAGCGCAAATCATTAAGAAACAAAGGAAATCTGAGAGAGAAGGAGACAAGTATCATAACGAGAACAAAAACCGGAACAGAAGAAGAATAAAAAGAAGAACCAGAAAAATAACTCATGAAGATGGAACAGTATGCGTATTCAACTATCCGAATATCCAAGTATCCAAGATTGTGTAGCGCGGGCGCTAAAAGAAGAGTTGAGGAAGAAGGTTAGGTTCGGGGGTGAATTTATGGTGGCGGCGAGGGGAGTGGGGATTGGAAAAGCGGACGAGCCGCTACATCCGCAAAGCTATTATAACCGCTCGAGCGAATCTCTATTAAAACGTGTTTACACTGGCTTAGGGGTTGACTCAAGCAACCCCTCCTAGTCCCGCTTCAACCAACTCCAACGTCGCACCACCCCTGCGCGTACTTCGCGTATATACAGAGTAATGCCTATCTAATTGTCGCGTGTATGAATAGTGAATCCCGGAGCACTCGGGGCTATGAGCCAGATCCGAGCTAACACAAGGGGAGAGCCATATGAGCTAATCTATATTATGATGGCCCGACCTCCGGGGGTGGTTCTCTACGCGAATAATGATGACATGTGTGAGTAAGTTCTCTACATATGTGCTCGTAGATGTCTCGCTTGTGCAAACCATGGTATTATTGCCTGCCTGCTCGTGCGAGGGTTCGCTCGTTATGTCTTCTGACGCAGTTATCCTACCACTAACGAGGAAGCAGTCCCAAGCTTTCACACTTTCTTTTTGATTAACTTGGTCGATTTGATGGCTTGTTAGTCGATTTGATCAATTGATTTCATACGAATTAGAACTGTAAACATGAAAGGGGAACTTTCTGAATCCGTAAGCTATAGGAAAGCTTGCTTGACAATGGAATAGTGGTCGACAGTGACATGTAAATGGCGTAAGAGTTTTATTCTATACTTCTCAGCAGCAGGAGTTTCAGATTGCATATTTTTGCATTAATTATTAAATAGAAGACAGAAGACTAAATTAAAATCCAGCTTCTTCAAAAGGGACGTCTCTTTATTTTAAAGTGGGTCACTGGTCTTCTTTATGCAGTTTGTTTACCCGAGCTTGTTGACAAACCACAAAACTAAGCGGGTTCTTACCCAGCCTGGGTTAAATAAGTTTAAAGTAAGTCCTTACTGCTTTATTATTTTACCTTTCTCAGGAAGGAAGGAAGACAACTCTTGTGAATAAGTAATCTTGTTTCCAATAAATTATCAATATTACTGAAGCGGAATTGTAATTATTTGGGCTGTGATTATACAATTCTTGCCAGAGTTGCAATGAAATGCAATTACTTTTGAAATAACGAGCCACTATTCGAATCATTAGAAACGTTTCCAAATAGACTAATGCTGACGACAAAACAGACTTCCAAACAAATCCAACAATCCCTGATGAAAAGAACTACCATTAGGGTCATTAGAAGCGTCATTATTTTCCAAGGAGAATGACCTTTCCGAAAGATTAAAGTTGATGACCGAACCGATTAGGATTGCAGAATCCAGACAAGTATCGTCTAAGATTGTAAGCGTCCGAGAAGCGTCGTAAGCTTCTCTTAATTTGTTATACGAAGGAAGTGGAGAATGGAAGGAGCACTTATAGCGAAGCGGACAATGAGACCGGCAGCTTTCCGTCTTCTCCTACTCGGTAGCTTCCGGTCGATGAAAGCGGGCAGTTCCCGTCTCTAGATATAAACGTCCTAATAGCGGCTACATTAGGGGGTCCTTGATAATATACGTTCGGTCGGATATAGATGGCACGTGTCCGTGGATAGCGGAACGCTTGATATCGTGGTGTGTGAATCCTGGCGAGGAATACCAGTTAAGTCGAGTGTATATTTGGGGGCAAGTATAATCGCAGGGGCGTCACGAGTATTCAGAGGCATTCGGAGGGGAACTCATCGAAGTGGATGGCGGCGTTTCGAAGCGTCGGGATGCCGGACGTCGCAATCTGGACGTCCCGCCCACCACCTAGCTTTCCCTCCCTCTCACCTCATCATCGTTCTCTCCCAACTTCTACCATTGTCATGGTAATGCGCCTCCTTAACTCTCAGGAACGTAACTACCTTCTAACTTTATCACAGAACTGTCTAATTAATTAAAATAGTTCAATCAGGGAATTCTAAATACCTCGCTTGAAAACTTTTCAAGAATTTAAAGAGCTCTCCTCACTGCCTTGTTCCTAGGCTTTTAAATCATTTTGAATCTCTAAAATAGAAAGGATTAGTGATCATTTAGTTCAATCTGTATCTAATTCTATCTATATCAAAAGCTCTTGAATTACTTCTAAAAAACTGAAAGGGGAGACTTCCCTATAGATCTAGATTTGAAGTCTAGATTTGATTCTATTTACATAGCTGGAAATCTGGAATAAATGAGTTAAACTTTTTTGCCTGTTAGATTCCTTTCTGCGAATTTTTTGCCCTTTGAAATCAGTATTACATAATAAATCTACTGGCTGGGTGGTTGGACGTGTACAGGAAGATAAGATACGAGAATAATAGAGGGAGAAAGTGGTAGGAAGAGGAAGAAAGGGGCACGACAAGTGCGCTATAGACACACATTGGAAGACTGAGCTGAAGGCGCCATTACGTCCAAGCCACCCTTCGGCCCTTCACTTACCCCTAACGACGTTCCCAACAAATAAAAGTTGATTTTTCCCTCTTGTTCTCTTTCCACTGCTCTCAAATGCCTCCTCCTACTTGTCCTCTTGGATTTTTCGCTTTATTTGATCTTTGTTTCTGTCTCTCATAAATTTAGTCTAGAATCTCTATTATCAATTCTCTGAATTTGAATACTTCCTTTCATTCCGCTGTAAAGTAGATTGGAGTCCTCAGTAGTCTGAGGTAGTTTAATAAAAAGCGAACTTCTTTCTCATTACAGAAATACAAAGATTTCTTCAAGATGTTCAAAGACGTAGGCCAAGCGCAATTCGAAGAACAAAAAAGTTTAGGTATCACACCAGAGACATCTTCAAAGGAAAAAGCTCCTGTGCCCAGCAAGATGTACCTTTTTAAAAAAGACGTCTGGTATAAATTCAAAGAGGGATATACCAATGCTGTGCGACGGAATATCAAAATGGAAGATCTTTTATAAGTACGCTTTCCTGAGTTTTATTTTATAACAATTTTTTTACATTAAAGGTCCAAATGTCCCTCAGCAGAAGTGTTGCATATTCTCCAGTGCCTTACATTTATCAAAAGGGGCGAAATGGATTTTAAGACGCGTTTGAATAAATACAAAGTTTATTTCTGAATGTGTATTCATTTTTAGTTAAAGGATGAATGGAAGTTTCTGGATGAGAGACTGAGATTGCTATCTGAGTTTAATGGTTTGAGAAACTTTTAGTGTCTCTCTAGACAGTATGTTAGGAAACAATGGATGGGTGTTAGTGAACGAGCTTCCGACACGTGCGAGATGAAATCGCATCAAGGATCGAGTTTCGCTGATCATTCTTGAATGTTTGAAGTTCATTCCGGCGCCATTTACATATTAATTTTCTTTTTATAGGATAATCTGGAAATATTAGAAATCGTGAAATTATTAATCAAATCCAGGATTATAATCTCTAATGATTTCGTTTTCAGAAGAAACATAAAAGGCGTGACCTCCCTGCAAAGTCGAATCCCATTAACTGAGATTATTAGTTTCCGTCAACGGAAGCAGTTGTTGTCCCAAAAGCATTGTTGCGAACCTCGCACGTGTGTCGTCGGCTGCAATATGCTTCCAAAGAGTGGTAGTCATTGCACGTGGCCTATGACATGGCAGGGAACAAGGACTGAGTGAAAATACGAATGTAGTAGCACTGGTGTCCCCCCTAACGGAATTATAAATTTAATATCAGTTCATGGACGCACCTGAGTCCAGCACTGGACAATGAAGAAGAGGTGAATTTTTTGGTTCAAAAAGTTCCCGAAGTTTTCAAGTTGTTTTTGTCTTTACATTCTCATCAAATGAGAAGGTATTGGTTTTTTCAATTTAAATTTATATCAATATGTCTAAGTCTTATTTATATTATATATCTAAGTCGATTTTCAAAATTTTTTGTTTATTAGCAGTGTCCAATGATTCTTCTGTTCCTCAACAGAAGATCCTGTTCAAGAATTGATATAGTTGTTTTCGAGTAATTAAACGCAGGTGAGGTCAACCGGCTGTGATCTACTGCCGTTACGAATGTTCCGAATCGCCATCGAGATAATTGTCATGTAATCTGCACCAGCCCTTCCACGTACTCTCGAAGCAATCCAATCATCGATTTTGGAAAGTCAGGAAGACATAAAGCTTGCTATGAAAAAATTGATACATTCTACCTGGAAAAATGTGAGTCAGGTTTGAATAATTTTTTACTTTCGAAACATTATTTGGATGAGATAATAATTTGGTTTGAGATTAGGGTGTATAATTGAAGAAGAAAAATATATTTGAAGTTAGGAAGAAATCCTTTACTATATAGAAACAGAATAATACAGAATTCTGGTATAGATTTTCATAAAGTAAATTATATCCAGTGGAAACGATAATCAAAATTCTCTATATGAGAAAGCAAAGTGTTCAACAAATGAGCACAAAAAATATAAATATAGTTTAAAGGAACACCCGAGATTATATTCACAGCTAGTTTATTGAATTTTAATATCAATTGCAAGCTAAAAATAATCGGAATAATGTGACATTCAGGGTAGGATTCGTTTTTGAATGCAGACGTAACAGACATTTGAATCGTTGACAAGAACAACCAACCAATGTAAATAAATAATTCACCAGCTTAACATGAACTGAAAACCAAGTCCATTGAATCCGTTAAAAAATTACGTCTCCGCTCAGCAGAACGATGTAAAATGTAACAGATTAAAGGGCAGCAATTTCGAATTGCTCGAATATGCAGAGTAGAATTGAATTGAGTGAAGTTTTAGCCGGAAAAAGAGAGAACCGTCACGAAGGCTGGCCTTTTAACATTTACCATCACTTCCACAAAATTTATTAAGTGATTTATTTGATGTTTGCTCTCCCACGCGTACAGAGAGAGCATGTCGGGAATGTTATCGAGGACTCCCCTCTCCTCTTTCCTCTACCAATTTTCCAACCCCGAAATTCCCCCCTCCCAACATGCCGTCCAGCATATCGCCATAGTGTAGTCGAGCCGCCGCCAATTATTCAGCAAATGTTATAATTGGCGCATTCCATTACGCGTAATGGATCGCACTTAGCGGCTGGCGGTGTGATTGGGATGAGGGAGAACTGAGGAGAAAAGGGAGAAGGACAGATATATAGGAGAAGGACGAGAAGAGTTGGAGAAGGTGAGGTAAAGGGGTGAAACCAATCTCGATAATACAGTTCTAGCAAAGGATACGAAACCCGAGTTAAATTGCTTGCGATAATTCAGAGTGAAAAATTGATGATAACTTAGTGTGGGTGTCGATGAAAATTATTCAGAGATCCTCTACTTAATCACTTTCGACTTAATAAAGATCTTCACGTGAAAGTAATAGTTCTAATATTCTTTTCAACGTGAGAGTTATAGGATTTTCAAAATTCAATTTTGCAGAGAGTTTAATTAATCGCTTTTCAAAGCAGCTTTTGTTGAACCAAGAATACACTTTTTTAAAAAAAAGATAAATTCTGAACTTTCCCGTGGAGTATGTTCGTTTAAAAATAACGAACGAGATAAGCGGAGAGGTTTTCATGCGTATAGCTGGGCACCTTTCGGTTACCGTTTTACCAATATCGACTGTATGTTTCACCATCGAGTATCAGATGATCAAAGAGACGTCGGTTAACACTGTCGGACAATCCAGAACCGTAGGGGCTTGCAGAGCTCAACGGAAACCAAGTTAGCGCGCGTGTTTTCGCGCGATCCAATCCGCGGCGAATTTACCAACCGGGGAAAATGTAATTATCTTCGAGTCTCCGGTTTCGGCTCTAGTTCTATCATTAGTGTCTTCTCAAACTAAAATTTACTACATTAACTAGTACTAATTCTAGAACTACACACAGAATTCTGTATCATATGCTTTCATCCAAATCAAAATCAATTAATAATTAGTATTGTTTAACAATTTTAATCAAAGGAAAATCATAGGTCCTTATATCCTCTATTGATCCCTATATGAGCTACCAAAAACTATCTGATGTACCCTACTTTGTTTCTTCTCGTAGGGACTGTAAGGCCTAATAGGTTCTTCCTAGAGGATTCTAATAGGATCCCTCGCTGGATCCCACAGAAATTCTAGAAATTTAGAGAAGAAATAATAATCTAATATTGAACTCGAGACTATAGGATCCTGAAAAACGTCTATATGTGGGTACATAATGTGATTCGTGGAAGTTTGCAGGGGATCCAGAGTAACAAGAATATTAGCGTTGGTAGCAGACAGTGATTAATACCGCGACGTCATCTCGCGTCTTCCAGCTTTTCTTGCTTCCATCGTTCAACAATTCCCCCGCGAATTTCGAGCTCGCGCCTCCAACCCCATCTCCACCCCGATGCCCCGACAGCTATTCTCCTATTCGCTCATGGCGCCCTACACAGTAAAAGGTTTTACGAAATTCATTGTCAGGCAATTTGCATCTCAAAGCTGCTATCCTGATGCTGCTATCTACACCCCGTGAAGCAGACCTTCGCCTTCACTCGACCCCACGCCTTCTTCTGGTAGATTCAAGATGGAATTAGGAAAAATACGCGGCTACTTTGTGGGACGACGACTTCCGTTAAAAAGTAATCATTTGCCAAGAAACTTGCTCCAACTTCAAAGAAGTTACGAAGTTTTAGACTTGTTGCCCATCTGACGCATAAAAGAGGAATTTTTTAGTTATTCTTTCCTTTTACCCGCATTTTTTCGTCTAAGTTCTTCCTTAATTCTGTATCAATATCCTCACGAAAAGTCGAGGGATAAAAGATATAGTTTTTATATAGTCTCCATTCGCTAGATTTGATTCAAACAGCTCTCTTAATACTTAAAGGCCAAGCGAGACAACAAACAGTTGTCCTGATAAATAAAAGTCTACCCTATTGGGTACCATTACGAAATCAGCTATACGACCCTTGCGAATATATCCGAGAGCTCGAAAAACAGGATGGAAAAGATCCGCAGTGCGTCTTAAAGGATTTTGTGAGGCAGACACCAAGAAAGGAGAATTTATCGACGATGTCTCGTCGAGCTAAGGGGATCAAGGGCCGCAATGATTTTCAATTTTCGAATCCACTTGCTCTTGCCCTTTACCTTCTACTTTTCCATTGCATTAACTTATCACCTTACTTGTATTGGAAGAAAGCTTCCCATGAGAGAATCTTAGAATTAATGGTTATTGACAAAAGGTGGTTTTCCTTCCAAGAATCCTTTCCTCCAAATTGAATTGAAGTTATTGAAGCAAGCAACACAACAAAATATATTCAAGACACCTGTAATCTACATCAATTTCTTAATATACCGAAATCAGTTCTTCAGGACATCTTTAAACAAAGTAAATATACAGACACCAAAAGCATTTCATCTCCTGCATTTCGCGGACTCCAAAGGTATCAAGAGACATTGTTAGAAGTCGATCTTTCCAAAAGTGGCCTGGCGCCTGCTTTCCGCTCTCGTTTAAGCTCTATTTCTTATCTTTCTGTTTCTATATCTATCTACATTCACTTCCACATCCCTTGCAAGACCCACAAGTCAGAGCATCCTCACCCCTTGATCTTCACTGCTGGAATGACGGGTAGCTTTCGTAAGGTTGTGTCGGAACACGCGCGGCGGTTCGGCCAACACAGAAGGGGTTGGTACGTCTGAGGGTGGAGGAATGGGGGGATAAACCATGATGTCGTTGATTAATACGGTTTACCAGTAAGTGTAACGGAGTGTGCAGAACGCGTCTGCTCCCCACCATCTCGAACCCGGTCACCCACCCTCTACCCCTTCAAACAACTCCCCACCAATTCTCCAACTCCACACCACCACTCGCGGGCCAACCGGAGCCACGTGTCGATCAATGGCGTCTTGTCTCTGGTTGGTCGAGCTGGGAACAACCCCTCGCGACCCCTCAGGAACCAGGAAGAGGGTTGATCCCATAAGAGAGGGTGAGCTTTTCTTATGAGGAGCATTGATTGCCAACAACCCCTTCTAGTATTCTTCCCTCTTTCCTACTATTCTCCTACCTTTTCCAACTACCTTCTTGGCATTTGCAACTACTCTTCTCTCTCTCGTTTTCCACGACCTCTTCCATCTCTGATCGCTCCTGCCATACACATTCAGGTCGAAGTAGATTGATATGCAGTTACGCACACACATATGTAGTACTTACTTGAATCTCGAGTCTGATTCGAGATGCTCCAGAGTGAATTACTTACCATCTAGATGACTGGTGACCTTATTATGATTGGTTTAGATAGCTTTGATGGATGAATAAGAACACATTGTGGAGGTCTTATTGATCCTTCTAATTGCCTTTAGGGTATTTGAAAGTCATAGAGTTGATTTGGTTTAGCTGCAATATCGGTGGGGTTATTAGCGTAATTGTGTAACAGTTGCATCATCGATGATTGAAAGTTAATTCCGTTGTTGGGTTGTAGTCATGATTTTATTAGAGGATCTATTTGAGAGAGCTCTTCAATCAAGGAATTTAAGTGATTTAAGAGAGAGAAGTGTTTTCAAAGAAGAGCAAAACTTTTATCATCACAAGAACAAGTTTATTCGATATCACTACCACATTATACTCTACATACTCACTATACGTAATATACCTTTCATTAAGTTATTTGAATTATCAACGGTGACAGTAATCAGATATCAATATACAGGTTTCTACAGTTGCTACATTTGGCTTTTTCAACTTTGGCTTTCATTCAGGAACAACGAAACGGACATGTCCAGGTCCTTTCTTGATCTCTGCTCAATTAATTCTATCTTCGGATTCCTAAAAATTCTATTAGATGCCACCTGGCAATCACTCCTCTTGAAATTAGACCTAAGACCTAATTAGACCTCATCTATTTATGAGCACATCCTTCCAAGGATGAAGTCGCTATTGTCACGGTACAAGCAGGCACAAGCTGGTCCTCCGGGAGAAGATAGTGTTCAGTCGCTACGAAACTTGTGCCTTTGTAAACTACGCTCAACGTGATCGAAGTAGCGGTGGAAGGACAAGATATCTCCTGAACCTTGCGACATCAGTTTTAATCTTTGTAGAAGAAAAATTGTTTATCCACAGCGAAAGATTTGATCAATTTTAGGGATCCTCTTTGGTGGCGGGTTGTATCTGATGTACCACACTTGGTAGATGATGTTGATGATGATCAGGTCGCCTGGAGAGGCCCAACAAGGGGGGTAAAAGAGGCAGATGCAAAGGCAATGGCAGTCCACCCGGAAAAGCAGCTAGTCCTCCCAATAAAGCTGATGCAGTCGAGTGCTCCTGAGCCTTTCTCCTGAGCTCAGCTAAACTTGTGCTCCGGTGAAGGTCTCCTGTTCCTGGTTTGCAACATCCGCAGAGAGATCCAGGCCATCCAGCTGGAGACCAAGATAACATTTCCTGGATGCTGCTAGGTCGGTGGTCACTCGTGGTCCATAATGAAGGTGTTGCAGATGATAAAGATGAGGCGGTACTACTCATGAGTTTGTTGCTAAAGAGAGGGGGGGAGAATTGTGCAGCTAGATGCGGTGAAAAAAAAAGAGACGTCGGAGGTTCCACTGGCCTGAAGCCTGCTCCCGATCCTGGGCTACTGAAACAAAAAGGTGTTTAGATTAGATTTCGATTTATTGAATGTGGTTTTATTAGTTAGGACAACATCTAATGCAACTGACGGCAATAGCTGCGTTAGCTAATTTGTTCTGAACAACATCATCGCGATACAGAATTTCTAATCCTCTCGAAAGTTAATCACTTCTAATCAAAGCACTTCCATTGAAATCCATCATCCCACAATGAAGGAAAGGGAGCTGTGTGATTAAACACTTCACTCGGTATTTGATTCTCAGAGTTTATGATTCACTGAAGTGTACCTTGAAACTACTTCCTCTAAACCTGAAAGCGTTAACCCAATTACTAGATCAACGCTCGCCCCGCGGCATGAAGGTATGACTTGGCTTCAGCTTTGAGGCGCTGATGATTATCTCAAATATTAATCGCAAATATTGTTTAATTAATGTAACGAGCGAACTGGCATACTAGTTAATGGCGGTGGCTGCAGGTGGAGGAGTCAGGTGGTACGGAAGGAGATGAAAGCTGAGGCTTCGGCCAGAAGCAAATTTCATGAGTGAGATCGAGATCAAGAATCTCGGAGGAAGGAGTAGGATAGAAGAAGAGGAATGGTAGTAGACCTGAGAGTTGTAGGGGAAATTGAGAAAGGTGGAGGAGTCTGAACCGCGGTAAGCGCGATAATTAGCAGTAATTAGCCGCGTTCCTTGCTTACATGAACTCAGCCCCTTTACCCATATTGCACACATCCTTAAGGCTTTCTATCTGTGGATCTATAAATATCGGCTTAGTAGATGCTTATTCCAGTTTAGGGCTTGACGTATTATCGTATGCAAAATGAATTAGTGAATGCGCATAATTGTGCATTCATTAAATGTCTTATTACAACACAATCAATTAAATGTCTTAAGATTGTCAGCAAAGGACATCCGATAATCGTAATCCTAAAGTTTCTATGTGATCTCAAACGCAAATTATGCTCCATTAACTCCTCGGCGACAGAATGATGATACCATTAATATAATTTTAGTGACCAGCTAATACAGTAAAAGGATCTTATCAAGGACCTCTTTCGACCGTCGTGCGATTACGTGAAGCACAGAGTGCCTTGTATATAATAAACGCATTTTAGAGGCTAGCTGCATAAAAGAAGCGCAACATCAAGTCTGAGACTGTCGTTCATAACGACAATCCATTAAAGACTTTATTTAAAATTCAATGACATTAAACTACCAAGCGAACATGGTTTCAGCTTTTGATAGTGTCGCAGTACGTAACGCACACTGACGTAAACTTGTATGGAGGGTTGCCTTCTTGATACAGTGTGTGGTGCAGGCCGAAAGGGGCGAGGGATTTGCAAACGGGGTGTAGTACGTATTACCTACCCCGTGCTACGCGGAAAGGCAAGGAGAACGCAAAGCTTACTGTTCCATTCCCTCCAACCCGCTGCTCTCTCTCTTTCTCTCTCTCTCTCTATCCTTCACCCACGCCCCCTTCACCCCGAACCGAGTTAGGAGCGACTGAATAAATGATGAGGATATATTTACGGCGAGCAGTTTTAAATAAATTACAACTGCGGAGACGGTGGAGGAGTAAGTTCTACCGCCCCCGGTTCTCCATTTTGCCTCAACAGAAAGTCTCTTATGTTTCTCAACATTGTTCTTTGTTGGGATATAGGTCTTCGAGGAAATGCGGTTTGGTTTTAGAGCTATTGCGATATTGTAGTTTGGTTAGGGTCTTGAGATTTAAATCTGCTCCAAGTTTGGTTTCAGTTTATTTTCCAATATGATCGAGCGTTAGATATTGTCCGAATTAAATCGTGGTGAAAAGACCCTGTGGAGAAATTGCCCCAGTTAGCCCTATGTAAAATCGGTTCTGACGAGGCCCTGGGGGGGATTTCTGTTATCAGTAAAAATATTTTAGTATTAAATTAGGCATTTATAAGGAATGGGGCCCCATCACGACCCCATCCTTGCACGGGACTAAACTGAACTGCAACTCTAAGGTCTTCTAAATGTTTTCAAGTCTTTTAAAAATCACCCCATCTTATTCTCCATGTATTATACTTAACTAAAACATTCGGAACACCAACAAGGGTGAAAAATCTCACTCATCCTGTGGTGTAAAACCTACAATGATTATCGCGATTATGCTGGGAAAATAGGGTGAGAAAAAGATGAAGTACGAGGAGAGTAATGTGTGTTTCGGTCGGAACGACTTGGGTGGTTTAATGGCGCGTATCTAACTTCCGGTTCTGGGCCCTGGGCATGGTTCATAAGGTCTGGGTGATATTTCCTGAAGACGTAAATACGCACGAAGTTGAAAGCTTACCTCTCCGCGGGAGGTCCAAGGCCACCCGCTGGCGGTGGCGGCGCTCGGGTGGAGTTTGGAGGTGGCGTCGCGACGCCTGATCCCAGGGGTGGCTGACTCTGTGGCTGTTGGGGCCTTGGACTCACAGACGCCGACGTCGTGCTTGGGCTCCTCGATCCCGTTCCACCTTCTGGGCCTACATCTTCACCTTCTGCGCTTCCAACGTCTGCATCGTGGCTTGTTGGACTTGGACCACTAGAAGAAGATGGCGGAAGGCCCCCATCCATTCCGCTATTGTCTCTCTTTCTTTGCTCCTCTTTCAACCGCTCACTTTTTCGCCATTTAGCTCTTCGGTTTTGGAACCAGACCTGCAATTTCAAAAGTGGGATCTTTATCAATTTTTCGTTCATTTTCATTGAGGATATTGTAGTCAGGATATTGTAGTAATTACAATAATGTTAAAAATTTTCTTTTAAATTATACATATAGACAAAAGTAACATCCCTTTAATGTGAAAAACTGTCCTTATTTTTTTATAATAGGAGTTTTAAAGTACTTCTCGCTAATGAGCTTTACTACGGAAACAAAAGTTTTTTGCAATCAGAGTTTTTGAGCCTTCAAGACTGCTTTCATATTTATGAGAGTGCAAAATACATTTCAAAACGTCGGTAAATTGTAAAATCATTTTAGAGATGAAGAGCTGATAGCTTTAAAAATTAGATTAGCAAAAACGTAGTGTTCTCCACATTTTAAAATAATTAAATAGTGCTTTATTTTAGAGAATCTGACTCCTCTTCAGTGAAACTTGATCACGGCACGTTAACGAATGCAGTCTCCCCTAGATCGTTTCGTACCATTTGAATGGCTTTAAATTGATAATGATCTCAGTAATAAGGTAATGATGATTATGAAGAATTTGATACTGAATATATTAATGAAATAATCTTTCGCTTAGAGCCGAATTGATATAAATCATGGTAATAATTTCGGTATGAATAACGAGACAATATTTTGACATCAACCTTAATTAACGAAGTAACAATATTTTTAATTGAATTTAGTAAATTCATTTTCGAAACAAAGCTAGGTTGTCTGATTTAGAGAGTAGTTCACATTTGTACTTTATCCTTGTAAATTGTATGAAGTCCCTAAAGGGAAATTAGGCATTTCAGAGGTGCAAAGTGAAACTAGAACTGTTAGGTACGCAAGTCGGTCATCAGCAAACGCGTAGACATGCCACAATAATTGCATACAGAACAAAGTACATTGCAAGGAGCAACTAGGGGCTGGCGTGCATGTTCAACGAGGCGGCAGCAACCACTGTCCTCAAGTGTATTTTAAAAAGCTCGAGTTTCGCTAACGAGGCTAACTTGACATAATGCCAACTGAAATAGACTTTATTATACCCCAGTAGTCTCCTGGGTTTTTGAACCTCGTTCTGCTTTAGCGCCACATAAATAATCACACGCTCGCTTTTTTCAGAATAATCAAATGATACGCGACTCGTAATTGAATTTCTGTCACCGTCATAACGTCATATATAAAAAAAAAAAATAAAAAAACATCAATACAAACTTTCATTCGCACTAATCTCATGAATTTCATCAAAATGAAATAATTGTATACCTATAACTAAATTATTCTGTAATTTTATAGCCTCTGATGGGTATTGGAAAAGGAATATATAAAATAAATAGTAATCAAATAATGGAAATATAATAATGGATCAATCCGTTCACTTTTAAACAGGAGAAAAATCCTCCTCTGCTACTAAAACTCCATTGAGTCGGATTTCGAAAACGTCCGAAGGTATTTTCGCAAATCGAGAGACATTGACGAATCCAGGCTCTTGGGTAAAAAGAGAGAAAGAAGAACTATTGGAAAATGGTTTAATAAAATAAATACGATGAGCTTGGCTTCCGCTGTGGTGGTTTTTGGAGGCCAGAACCGGGCATAGGAGAGATGGAGAGGGGTAAAAAGACCGCTGGCAGACGGGAAGATATAATAATATCCTGAGGGTTGCGGGGGCGAGTAATAGCTGGGAACAAAGCCTTCGTTCCCCTGAGACTAGCCGTGGAATCTCCCCCCCACTCCTCTTTCTACCACACTTTCCACCGTTTCTACCGCACTCATTTTTTTCTCAATGTGAATTTAATCCAAAGTATATAGGTATCTGAGCAATAACGATGAGACTGTTTCGCCTGAAAGAATATACTTTCCACGTGTTTTAGGGATCATGATTGAAATCCTTCAGTGAAAGGATTTATTAAATTTAATATTGTTGGAGGAAATGTCGAAATTAAAATTTTATTATAGAATAATAAAAGTTTTTTTACAGGGAATATGTATCAATCTGGAACTGCTACTGTAAACAGTTTTTCTTTTTGTTTTAGAGGGACCTTTGTGAGTATTCATGCTGCTATTCTGGAACCACTTGGGGTACTGAAGTTGTGACGAATGAATTTTTGATTTCTTCCCAGTGATCAAGTACATATACGATCCTGTCCATTCACACGTAAGGAACAACATATAATTTCACGTTTACTGGACACCACTTTTAATTGATGTAAGTACTCATTTTTTAAAGTCCCTTTTGAGACGAAAAAGATAGAAAAGGATAAAAAGATTTGAAAGGAAAAGGACACAAATGTTCTATCGTACCCATGTTTAAAAATATTTGAGAAATCTAATATTAATTACAAGTATAATTCCAAATAATTGTTTAAGCTTTGGAAGTTATCTTTGATTCATGAAAAATGTAGAGACAAGATTCTGGAAATCTAAAATGAGAGTTGGTCGTAATTGACTGGCGTTAGACGTGTCTATAGACGGTTTAAGTAAATGGCGCACGTAGAGTGAGGTCGTCATATGTGACGCGTGAGGAGAACGTGCTTCGTCGACCCCCCAGGAGCTTCTAATTGGAGTAGGAGAGAATAGCACTACATAAACGCGCCTATTTGTCCATTATTCCAGATTCCCTTTGTCTTCGCTCGCCGTAATTGCGTCATACTTGAGGCTCTGTACTATACCCCATTATGCTATACGTATACATAAACTCAAACTGCCTTCCTCCTATTCCTTGCATATATATATTCCTTTACTTTTAGAAACTTACTTTTTACTTTTTCATAACATCGTGAACAAATTAACTTATAACAAACAATGAAACAACAGATTTTTCAGGAAATTTAAATCTCCAAATATTAAAAATCTTGGGAACGTGTGGAAGATTTGAGATTTGAGAGTGAACTCTGGTTTTAGTAAATGGGGATTTAGCCAGGATGTTGAGAATTCACACATAAAATCTGATAATTCGTAGGTGTACAATAGACGTTTTCTCGCCGCGAGTCACCGCGTTTAAATATTGCCGAGAGCACAGCGGAGTGCAGAGTAATCCCAGAGATTACCGGCTTACTTCGTCAGAAGATTACGTCAGGTTGAGGGTGTCAGCAAGCCCCTTGGGGCCTCGGGCCCTTGTTCTTCCTACGTCCCTGTTGCTGTTATATTTCTGTCGAAGGTACATCACATTTTCGGGGTGAACAATGAATCAGATTCACTGTTATTGTACCAAAAATTATGGTTGTATCCTTCAATTTCATCAGTGATTATGATACATATAGTGAAGTCAATCGATCATTTCAAGTTGGCCCCTCAGTCTTATTCTATTATTTGTGGATATCATTTCTTTATTTCTTACCTGGACTCTCGCTTCTGTCAAATTTATCTTCATGGCAAGATCTTCTCTGGTGAAGACATCTGGATAATGTGTCTGAGCAAAGGCAGATTCGAGTTCCTCTAGTTGTTGAAGAGTGAATGTTGTTCTGTTTCTTCTTTGTTTTCTTCTTACGAAGGAATCTTCTCCCACACCGTGAAGGGCTGGATGATAGGCTGAATAGCTCGTGTCTGAAATTCCATAAATGGAAAAGACTTTTTTAAATTTTAATGTTGAAATATTACCGAAATTTTGGGAAATGTAATTCATTGAATGGCAGATTGTAAATTATGCTGAATCTCTTCATGAATATACGATTTTCTTGCAAACAGTAAAATTTGATGGTTAGGAACTGGGAAAATTTCATAATTCGTAACTGAAGTCAGCCCATTATGAATGTTCAATTAGTTCTTGAGGGAAGCAAGCGAGCTCAGGTGTAATTAGATCCAGTTAGTAGAAACGTTGCTAGAGAACGAGAATGCGTATATAGTAGCTTAGTCAAGCGCGCAAAGCCCTAACAAATGAAGCTTTGCGCGTGTACATAAAGCGAATGAGAGAAGAGATGGATAATATGAGAGAAGAGGGACGAGGAGAGAATCTGTGAGAGAGATAGAGAGAAGTAGACGCGGCGAAGCTCGGAACCGCTCATCAATGATGCAAAGCAATCAGCGCAATTAATTACCACGGCGCTAAGCCCAGCTTAGCGAAAAACACAAATTAATTTCCTAAACTCATAAAAATTCATGACGCTCTCGTCGGACGATAGGAGCGTTGCATTGCTGCTTTTACATTTTGTAAGAGCGTCCACCAGCATCCGCGAATTTTACTATCGAAGTTCGGAAATCTAGTTTTGCCCCTTGAAAAGATTTCGTAAATCTCATATATGAATTTTTAAGAATCTCTATTGAATTATATAGACGAAAAAGATCTAAAGTGTTATTAACTGAAACAGGAAACTATTTTCCTGGGTCCAAAAGTTGACCTTGTTTACCTTCAACCTTTCTCACCTGAGAATAAAGGAGTATTGATTTAAGTAAATTCGGCAGTTTCCAAATCGAATTGTACATTATAGATAAAAGGCAACCAAATTTCTTGTCGATAAGTCGGCTCGTAAATACATTTACTCGAGGTCTGGACTGAAATCCACTTAAGATCTTAGATTAGAGTTGAGAAAAGTAAAGCCGGGATCTAGACAACTCATCGCGAGTCGGCTTGATCCAATTTATTATCAGGGTTGGAAGGGACCCAGAGCTAGTTTGTGAATGGCGCGTGTCCCGATATATAATATTCTTTTGACCTATGGCTATGCTACAGTAGGTAAAGATCAAGGCAGTGGTTCACAGGACAAAGATATCAGACTCCATTCTCCCTAAAACAGGAAGTAAAGTGGGATCGTCCACAGAATAGTTCATACGTGCTTGCCTCGAGCTTCAACTTCACGCGAGAGTCCTTGATTCACGACGGAAGTCCCTTGATTTAGTGTCTCTGTTGACAACAGAAATCACTCCTTTGGATTTCCTCATTTTTTTTCTGCTTTCTTAATTGCCCTTCAATTATTTTTTTAAGAAAAGATAAAAGTAGGTTTTTACTCATTTGTCGAGAATACATATAGTTGATAGAATAAAACATTCATATTTCATAAGAGTGGAGTTGTAAATTACATTATATTAAAAGCATTATTTAACTATAAACTTTACTAGACGTTGAGTCAAAATATTGAATTAAGGGGGATTAATTGTGAGTTTGTAAGTATATTAGAATCAAGGAATGATAACGAAGAGTAGTAACTTTTGATATCGTTATTTATGAGAGTTGAACAAGCTATGCGGTGGGACAAGGAGACCTGGGTGGAAAAACTACACATAGAGAGCGAAATCTAATGACACCCCGACCGTTACTAATGACACTAACGAGGTAGTTAGATGTTAGAGCGAATGGCGAATGTCGGCAGTCCAAGAGGGGTTGAGGAGGTCTCTGGACCATGGGCCGAGTGAACCCACTTACCGACTTATCACGTAGTTACCTAATCTGTTTATCCCGACAGGGGGCCCACTATACGCGGGGATCCAGAAGCTAGAAGGGTGCCCGGATGTCCCTGAGGGCCCCTCCCTCTTCCCCACATTCAATCATCCACCACCTACAATGTCCAATGTACCACCACGTTTCTCTTAAAAGAGAGAGAGCTAATTTCGATTTTATAGTTTAAATTTTTAAATTACATCTCCCCTTTTATATATGCGGTGCGTGGCACCATAAACTCCCCAATATAAACTCTACAATATTTCTTGTGACACTTATGTATTTGATATGGTGTAACATTTCCTATAAGAGAGTTCACTAATATTTTGTAAAAAGGATCCTTCCCGAAATAGCTTTTTTATTGATACTAAATAATGACAAATTTTTGAAAGAAACCATCATATTAAATAATTGGAGTTTACTGAAATTTAAAATTCCCGAAAGTGGAGGCTAACTTGAAACAGAATTTGGAAACTTGAAACAATTGAAATTGGTTAGAGATAGGGTAGATTCCATACATCTTATATATAGAGAGATCACTTCAAAGTGTTGAGAGGACTTGGAAACGATCAGTGAATAGGCAAACTACCGACCAAGTTCCGACTGACATCGGATCGCGGTTTAACCGGAAGTTAGTTCCAAGTGCAAACTAAGTTTAGCTGTCGTCCAGTTTGTAGCGTCCACTTTGCGTAACTCGGTCTAGCCGGTAATGTAACTTCATCGATGTGTTCCGCCAGAGCAAGTGCCGGCACAATCAATCTACCACCTCTCTGTCTCTCTTTCTCACTAGATCTCATATCATCACTCATCTACAATATAAATACTATTTTTCTCTAACATTCCACATTTTATCTTCTAAAATTTCTAAATTAAAATTTGTTAACCGTTGAGTGATTCAAAGTCGAAATTTTATAACTGGTTGGTGATACAAATTCGAAGTGAAATGTACCCCTCGTGAATAGGATAAGTAGGGAAATAGGGTGAAAGGAGAAAAGTGGATTAGACGGAGAATTCGAGACCCTCTTTAATCTGTGAGAAAGTATCAATTGAAAAATGTAAAGTCAATATAAATTCGACGTTTGGCGTTTTTTAGGAGTAGGGGGCGTAAGGGGTGAGGGTTAAAAAGGCGTGAGACTGAAAGAGTATGAAAGTTGTACTTACAGGGGTGTGTTGGGGCAAAGGGGTACTCGAGAGAGGGTGGAAGTCGGGGGGCCGGGATGCCTGGGGGGCAGTGATAGCAGAACATGCCGCCGGCCCTGGCCGCCACCCCCACACTAGCCCCCGACCCTCCACCGCCGCCTCCGGCTGCCGCTGCTGCTCCTCCGACCCCCGGCACCTGCGGCTGTGACTGAGGTGACTGTTGCTGTTGTGGCTGCAGTTGCTGATGGTGATGGTGATGGTTGTGGGGCTGATGTGCGTGAACAGATCCAATCTGCAAGATTTTATATTATTATAAACTCATAATTCTTTAGAGCATTAAAGTAACGTTTAATTAAGCGTACTTTCTGTGAAGCATTTTTATTTTTTCTCTCCATTTTATAATTAATTTCAAAGCCACTTTTTACTTTACTATCTTTCTCAGAATTAATTTCCGTGTATATCAGTTATAATTATTACTTTATAGATAACGAGTTTTATAAAATGTAAAATAATTCATTCATAAATATTTTCTTCTGCGTAAAATCTTTAAAAAAAAAAATCGTAGCAAAGCAGAGTTAAGAGAAATATCCGTTGGGTTTTCATAAGAGCAAAACTTGATTATGCCACTCAGTAAGGCGAGCAGACCGATTACGCCGATTCCCATTAGAGGGATTGTAAACTCATGTAAATAAATAACGAATGTATCGGGGGTTCTCTGCTTAAGTAGGCATCGATCGCGGAACTTAATAAACGGCGAGTTATCAATTTATAATGGGCTTGTCATGTCGCCTAGGTGTATGTATTTATGTATACTACATACACTACATATATTACTAGAGTATATGATGCTGGTACGTGCGGAGCGAAGGCCCTTTTATATAACGCACGCGAGTGGCTTTAGAACCGCAGACTCTCTCTTCCTCTCTCATTTAATTTCTCTCTTCCTCTGCGGGTCTGCTACGAAGGGACAAATTCAATTTTAGATCATGACATGGCGGGGCCCGGGAAGAGGCGAGCAGAGAAGGGCTGCCGTCGAGAGTCGAGATGATACTAATTGAAATTTGAAATTGATATTAGCGAATTATTACCCCTCTCTCTCTGTCACTCTCTTTACTTCCCCTGTTCGCAGTAGATCTTCCGTCTCCGTCCAGCCCCTCCAGCGCAATGCAATTACGCCCGTGTGTCGGATATCAAAAGTAATTGCTGCCAAATTTAACGAAATTCGGTCCAATTCGCGTTCCGAGGCCGCCTGACCTCTCGTCGACCTCGTCTACTACGTTACGCGCGCGCTTTCCTCAACACTTGCCTAATGCAATTGCTCTCAAGTTACAGCACGTGTATTTTATCAAAAGTCATATTATAATTTCATGCGGATCAGTTGAAAAGTAATTATACAATTTTATCAAGAAGTATTTCAAGTTCTTTGACAAAAATTTGGGAATTTTAAGTCAATCCTATCTTAACAAAGTCATATTACCATATCGAAGACATTGTTGTCAAATATCTTGAAAATATCAAATACATTGTTGTTGTAATTCCTTTTCTAGTTTCACGAATCTAAATAAGTTTTACAAAATTCTTTAAGATCCCTTTAACACCCTTCAAAATCTAATGAAATTCGTTTCAATTTCATACAAATCGTTTGATATTCCTTGATATTCCTTACTGAGTAAAGTTATTTTAAGGACTTGAGGGATTTTATAAGATTTCTAATCATTTAAAGGAATATCACCAGATTTTGAAAGATGATAAAGAGATTTTAAGGAACTTTCTGAAATTTATATGGAGATTACTGAAATTATACAACTATTTTGAATACTGAATATTTTTAGCAAAAGTTTTGCAAAAATGGGAAATAAATCGCGCGCAAATGCGGACGGATCATATAGTTGCCAGTGAGTATTAAATAATCTATCGTGAGTGAAAAAGCTTGTTGTGTGGTTTGGAAAAACGACGCTTGGATTCCGCGATACACTCTACTCATTATCACGCCGCTAATTGCATAATTGGTACAGACAACTAGCAAAGCGCCGCGCTCCGGTGACGTCAACATCCAATAATTTGGCACGCGACGACAATCGCGTGGTGCCGCTGCACCATTGCGCAAATGGCACGAATTGCAATTAAAAGCGATAATTCCTTAATTAGCTTTGTATCCCATTTGTCGGGGTCGCCTCGAATCCCAGGAAAGTGTCCGTACATCGCACATTTTCTCATCCTTGGTGACTCAAATCCCCTTTCAAGAATGCAATATAACTCCATGCTTAAAATAACACCATAAAAGTGTCTTTCAGTTCACCCATTACCGTCCAGCCGGACACATTTTGTACACCTCTGTTCCCGCGCTCACAGGTATTGCATTTCGAGCAAAAAAAAATCTAGAAAAATATAGACCTATAGTTTGAAGTGTGCTCTTAGCACAAAAAAAAACATGATTTTCGAAGGAATTTTTTTTTAAAATCGAGTTTTCAAAGATTTACAGGCTTGGAATTATCTTGCAACCGACCTAGATCGTTGACGCGATGTTTGAATTTAAAGAATATGAGGTTATCAAGTCATTTTGAACAATTAGAAACTTTTAAATGGCGCTCGAATTGCCCCAGTTGAATTTTCGGGCAAAAATTTAGCAATTATGGCGCCATTTTGAAGTTTCTAATTGTTCAAAATGACTTGATAACCTCATATTCTTTAAGTTCAGACATCGCGTCAATGATCTAGACCGGTTCCAAGATGATTCCAAGCCTGTAAATCTTTGAAAACTCGATTTAAAAAAAAAATGCCTTCGAAAATCATATTTTTTTTTTTCAAACAGCATTTTTCGAAATAAAAATAATTTTTTTCAATCTAGAACCGGTCTAGATCGTTGACGCGATGTCTGAATTTAAAGAATATGAGGTTATCAAGTCATTTTCAACAATTAGAAACTTGAAAATGGCGCCCGAAATGACACTTAAAACTATAATTATAGATTTTTTTTTGCTCGAAATGCAATACCTGTGATCGCGGGAAGAGAGGTGTACAAAATGTGTCCGGCTGGACGTTAATGGATTAATATCAACTACAATTTTAATACATGATATTTAATAATTTATATAAATACAAATTTTGACATTTGTTTTTATTTTGCTTAACTCACATTAAATTATATTTTTCGGATCAAATACATTGCTCAGCGAAATTTTCGTCCGATGAAATTTAAATCAATGAACCAAATTTGTTCACGTGACTTTGCTAAGATTTATACTAAGGCTAGATCTAATCTAAAATCGTCAATTAAATAGGGGACAATTGCTCTGTGCTACAATCGTGCCTAATTTAAAGTGATTGAAATAGCGCAGCGGGAATGTAAGTCGGGTTTAAATCAATTTACAAGAATCGTCTGATTAAGCATTTATTCACTCTACACTTTATGATTAAGTAAGAGACCATAAAAATTTATTTATGTTAGCCTACATTCTCAACTATATATATATTGATGACGTTTCTTCTTTATGTAATATTTTCTTTTAAGCAGTCATTTTTCGTATAATTTTTTTCTATGATCCCCCTTTTTTAAGTAAAAGCCATTACGCGGTGGTCTCGGGATATTAATCTGAGCACACATATATTTGATTTAGAAGAAACGACGGGTTAAAGGCTGTTAGCAATGTAAGTAAGGTGGCTTTGGGATAAGTGAAGCACTGCTAGCACATATAGAGAACATACGCGTCGACAGAAGGGGCGAAATGTAGCGAGGCTAATCCGCATACGGCCTACGGGTAACGGGTCCCGCCGCGATTCTGAGACACCCACTTTCACCCCATACACAGTAAGTGCATAAGAATACACTCCCCTATGAAAATAGCCGGCATGTGGTCTGTGCTTGGTGTATCTGTGGTGTTCAACCACCCGAGCGAAAGATTATGCCAGTGTTTTATTGTGCGATCATCCGATTGGGGTTGAAGAAGGGATTGAGGTTTCGAGTGTGTTTATCCGTCGACACTCATACACTATAGAGACATTATACACTTGAGTCGATATATTACATAATGGTAATGAATATCTGAAAAGTTTACTATCCTTTTGAATTAGCTTTTCTTGAATTTTCTTTTCTTTTCTTCCTGTACTTGTCCTTATTTTCTTTCTATGTGTTCGATATATGGTGACATCACTTCTCTGATAAAGTACAAAGGAACCGTGTTTTGATCAGATTATTCAGATCAGCACTTCGACATCGATATCTAATTAGTAGTTGAAGTAATTTTCGGAAGATTAGATACGCATGGGGGGGATGAATGAACGAGTAAAGAGCTTTGGGCACTAGGGAACAGACATATGCAAAGTTAACCTCCATTAAATGTGTTAACTCGTCGATGTACAGCAATCGGATGCACTTAACCAAAATACATTAAACTACGCTAATTGATCCATCACTATAAAGCGTATTGAACAAAGGGGAAATCGTCGAAATGCCTCAGCAGCAATTCTATTTCGCGTAATGCGTCACACACATATTAAATGTTAGTTCTATTCTTCGAACTGAAACAAGCGACAAAAGAGCGTCCATGGATTTTATTAAGATTCCAATTTAAGAAGTATATATAAATATAAAAGTACAAATGGCTGACGGACACTTGGAACTTAAGAGAGCAGTAATTCCGTTATCCCGCATTATTACGCCTATTTATGGGAAGGGCGCGCACAATGAGAGTGGCTTATTAAATTGTGTCATCCGAGAATAAGGGCCAACACGCTAGCTGCATCCAATTTAAGGCCGCTTAATTAATTCCCTCCAATTCATCCCCGGACCGTAATTGTTATTAAAGAACCGGGCTAGTGGTCAACGAGCGATGATGTTATAGCACAATATTGTCCCTAATGAAATCTTTGAAAATCTTCTCTAGTCTGAATTTAAATTAAAAAATCAGTAATAGTTTCTATAGCCAATTCAGTTTCGTTCCAAAGTTTCAAGATGATATCCAAGTTTCTAAAAAAGAATAACAAAAATTAATATTACAAATAAAATAAAATTCTTTTCCGAAATTAATTGCAATTACAAGTATATTTTCCTTGAAATCAATGGTTATTCAGAATTGACGTGGTTATATGAGGATTGAAATGAGAATTACATGGTTTGATTTGAAGATCCTCATAAAACTCGTATGTTCAAGAATCGAACACACGACATCGCGCCTAATGCAGTGGAATCGAAATCGAGTGGCGTAAAGAGTCGAGTGCATTGAAGAGCTCATCGAATAGGGGTGTTCCCCTCCCTGGGCGAGAATCCGGAAGTGAATCGGAATCCAAATGCCCTGGAATACTCTTCGGGTGGTTCAGTATCAACCCGCACCCTATTCCTATATCTAGTATACAGTATATAGAGTGTATATATATACGATATATATAACCCCCTCTGACAAGTTTCGTGCTCTTAGAGCTTTTGGTACGAATCGAGCGATTTTATATCGTCAGGATGGCAAAAAGACCTTCCCACTCGATTTAGTCACGCTTGGTGGACCTTCAATTCTGCTTCCGGATCTTAATTCGCCATGCATTTATTGCCCTATAATGTCCCTTTACCGGCCTGGGCTCTAAAAATGCCGAAACTTTGCGTCATTTCCGGAGATAGAACGATTAAGAACGACGCTTAATGACTATTTAATACAAATGGAAATCGGATTGATTCCGAATATTTAATTTTAACTATAGTATGAAAAGCTTCTGATTGACCATCTTCTGGTTATTTTAATCAGTTTTTCTGGTAAATGTAACAATTCTTAAGAATCATCAGAAATTTTTAATATACATTTTGTGTGCATCCCATGATGCGCACAAGCAGTCAGGTCCAATCAGGAGAAAACGGGTTGGTTGTTGACCAATCTCGTTGTTTGGTTTTGGATTCACCGAATAGCTGTTGGCTTTATTTCATGTTTATCTATTTACATTTGATTTATTCGCCAGGCGCCTCCATGAAAGCCACACGTCGCGCTTTTCAGTATAATTTGGAAATCAATTTTCGTTCTATAAATCTACGGACATTTATTTTGTAATTTATAGTCCTAGTATTATGGGCTAAAATGGGCATTGGAAAAGGATGTGGGATCGAGAGCTTAGACAAATGATATTTGGAAAAGGAATTTCGAGTGAGAAATTGAATTTCAACAAATTTTCGAAATTTGTCTAGAAGTCTATTTTATAGAAAAAGCAATCCGCGAATATAAAAATATGTTTTGTTTGATCATAAGGCTTGTTTGAATTGACTACCACGTCTCGACTATGTAACAGTGGAATCAATACGATCCTCCTCTCCGTTCGGTGCACCAATTGAGCTCGTTGAATCTGTGCCCCGAGCCACGCGGTTACGTATGCCACACGAATAGAGAAAGATTCATGTGTTTCAATACATGTACATATAACGATTACACGTGTAAAGCCTCTACAGTTGTAGAGTGTATCCACAAGCTCTTGGTGCTTTCGTTCGTCGCTCAATCCACTTGTAATCGATGAAGTACGGGATGAAATGCAGTGAATAGAAAAAGAGAGAGGAAGGGATTGAGAATGAGAGGAATATAGGGGAAAGTCAGAGACTGAGAGAGACAAAAAGAGCTGCAAAGACAAGGAAAGAGGTTCGCTAGATGAGAGCAGGCTCACCAAACAAACTCATCCGTGTAATTGGTAAATTGACAGATTAATTCAATCAATGCCATGCTTCGCTCGAGATTCGTTTCATCGGATCCCGTATCGATAATATCTACTGGCGTCTTTAACTTAGCACTATTTTTAAATCTTATAATGGAAAATATTCTTATTTTGGCGAATTCTTCCTTCATTCCTTTACCAAAGGGTTGCAAAAGTGTTTAATTTTAAAGTTTAAATTCCGGAAAGTTTGCGGAAATTAGTGTTCCGAAACTTTTTTACAGAACATGTTTAGAATCCTCTGCACCCTTTTTAGCAAAAGGAGGCTAAAAAATGTTTGAATAATCCTGTAAAAGCATAAAACAATTTTGAAATGCATAAATTAAATTAATAACAGAACTTCCTTCGCATAGCAAATACAAAAACCGAGCGTCAAGTAGTAAAGGTCGATTCGAGTCAGACATGTCGGCGCGCCCTTAAAATAAGTAGTGCACGTCGATAAAAATTACTTGAATAAATATAAGAGTGAGTTATCCGCGAAGTAAAATATATCCGCGAGTCTAGGAGCAAATTCGTTTCGGATCGGGATAACTTCGATCCGAAGTAGGCGGGCAAGCACTCCGACATTATACCGGTTTGGCATTCGGAGTCTGAGAGGGCTAGAGAAGGCTCGAGGGCTGTGGAGGATGATAGAGCGTGCTCAGAGGGAAAGAGAGAGAGAGAGAGGAAAGAGAGAGAGCAACACGTTTGGGTGGTATTCGAGGGCTCGGATCCCGGTTTCGCCCCCAGGGTACCATTTCCAACCGAACAGCGTTGGAACGAGACAGGATCCGCTATACTCCAATTGCCTCCTATTTGATATGCGCCAATTTCGTCCAATATGTCGTGCCCCCTAGAAAACTATCGTTGCTGTGTGTGTATAGTTAAGAACACAATTTTCAGGTGAATCACGACTTATTCCCTACAAACTAGGGTAACGATATCAGTAGTGATCCACCTAAGGTCAGGATTACATTCGGTACTGAATATAAACTGTCTGTTAACTCAGACAAAAATTGTATTGTATATAATACCTGTATAGATATGTATTCAATACTTTTAGATGGCACTACTAACAGATTTTTCAAAAAATATATCAAAATATTTAATTGTCTAAAACTGAGGAATACAATTTAACTTATTCAGGCTAGATGCAAACTGTGTTCAGCACTTCAATTGTCGTACCACACAGCCATGAATAATTAGAACGGTTGCAAATGAATTTGGTGATAACCGAGCAACGTCCAATCCGCAGGGGCCGCGCGTCTTTATTTATTCAACGGCAAGCGTCCGATCTACGAGTTTGTAAATTTAATTTTCCCGCAAAAAAATTGGCATAAACAATCTCGTAAATCCAGGTATTACTTTGTGGGATTATGTACTTTACTTTATACGCGGTATATGCAATTAACTATTATTTTCACGAAGAGATGCACCGCAAATTCAGGATTTATTTCGAAATCGGGAAACTTATTTTTAGAAATGAACGAGTACTTAACTTCACGTAATAAGCTGTCTTATTTTCAAGAGTTTGAAAATAATCACAAAGACAAGAGGATCTGTTAATTATTCAACACTTTGTGCACTGTTGTAAATTTATAATCGCAACATTGTAGAAGAAGACTATAAGGAAAAGGGAAAATAAAAATGGCAGTATTTTAGAACGGTTGCTGGAACAATATCTAGAAGAAAAATTTCTTTTGTATCAAATGAAAGAGTATATATAACCCAATGAAAAAATCAACCTAAGTGATATACTCTCAGGAATATTATAGAAAGCGTGTCATGTAGAATAAGGAGAGAAAATTGAGAAAGAGGACCATAAATGAAAAGAATGGAGGGAAAAAAAATGAAAAAAGATAAAAAGCACATAGGATCCGAGGTCCAGACACGCCTCTAACCTCCCTGAGGAGGTCGCGGGTTGGAGAATCGGGCGTTCCTTACACACGGCTCGTTCTTTCGCCTGGTTCGCTCCTGTTTTACGCTTTTCGACTTTTTCAAGATTTATCCTTGCCGCTTCCTCGCTAAATCGCTTTCCGGGCGAAATTTACGGTTGGGCAATAATACAGGAGCACTGGCACTGACTAACGTTAACCGAGAGGAGAGAGTGAGATCGAGTGAAATGGTGTATAGGAGAAAAAAGGATAAAGCAATGAAGAGAAAATAAGATAGAGAGAGACAGAAAGCTTCACCCGACCGAATAACAGAGACCCCACATTCATTCTCGGCACGTTCCCCGGCCTCTTCTTTACCTGACTGACTACTTCCACCTAAAACTGAACATACCCTGTCTTGCCTTGCCGTTACCCTCCTTACCTACTAACTCACGAATATCCTCTCCGATACATTATTTTTCTTTAAATATTACCGTTATTTGCATTAGGGTAGTCCAAAAAGGGTACTTTTTCCACAAATAATAATTATGGAAATGATGTATCGAAACAATCAATATTTAATTATTAAGAGAACTGTCGTTTTCGATTTTAAAAGGTTTTTATATTTTTGAAATTTTGAAAGACTTCGTAGAATTTGGGGGATTTCAAATAAATTAAGTTTAAATCAGGGAAATTGAAAAATTAAATCTTTTGGCCACCCAGAGATTATTTTTGACAAATTTTTTAAGGCACCATCCAGCGATCTCTTACATGCAATGACATGTGCTCGCGGCGGATATTTACTTAGCGGAGAGGAAGGACAGCCGGACAACTTGGCGAACGTCCTCAGCCTTATCCTCCGGTTATGTAGGCACATATACCCGTCTAGAGGAAGTCACCACATCGCGCACGGCGCAGAATAAACGGTCAGTGACGCGCGGTAATGGCCGACATCCTAATCCTGGCCCCCTACAGCTTAATGCCACACACTCCGCAATGATAATGCTGCATGTGCTTTTTGTCATTACGAGTCGCTATACGCCATAATGAGCACCATACGCGCCTTGGGACATATTTCAGAGGGACTCCTGACATTTCACTTCAATCCTTTTGCCACGTAAACTCAACCAAATTAATAGCCGGATTAATTAATATAATCATAATACGATTACACCTACTACAAACTCTCAATTCTAAAAAAAAAAAAGTACGATAAAGGGTCCAATTTTTACACAAAACGTGACATTTCCCATCACCCTTATAGTTCGAACAAGAACCGACTTGAAAGCTTGTATTAGTATAAATTGATAGTTAATGAAACATATGATGTTATAAAAGATAACTCCACGTAATTGTGTTTTTCAGTGGGGACTTCTATTTAGTGGCATCAAACTCAGGTCAGTTTACTTGACACATGAGTTTCGACCAAGAAAGTTTAGCTTGATATCGTAACGATCGTGAATTGGATGATTGAAATAATGTCATTTGACAGATATTGTCATTTAATGAAATAGGATAATATCAAATCGAAGAGAGTCGTGTCGCTTTGCTTGGCTTTATTTGCAAAATATTTTCATTACATTCATCAATTACTAATTTCACAACTTCTTGTAGAAACGACTAATTAAATAATTTAGTTTAATTTAGAGTAAATTTAATGAAAGCACGTTTTAATTCTCCAATCATCATTCAAATATATTCCGTTCCTCAAGTGATTAAAAATGTTGAATTCCAAAAGAATTTCGCAGATGTTATCTGAGATATGAAGCTGAAAAAAAATCGTGCGGGTTTCAGCAAGTTGTGTGGTGAAGAATTGAAGATGGTATGAGATTACTGATTGAACGAGGAGAGTAGCGTCAGAGAGTGACGTCACGGGTCTTGACCCCCCTTTATATGTACATTGTACAATATATACATACATGTATTTCTAAGCATCATATCTGCGGGTCATTCGTCGCCGCCGTCATCCTCTTCTTCACCCAGAGGGGCGAAGGGTGGACAACGAGGAGAAGACCCGCAGCTGCCGCCCTGGCTGCCAACACAATAATATCTAATTAATTTATTAATGAGGTTAACTTGGCAGGATTGGACGGCAGACAGCGCGAGCCGCCAGCCATCGCGTTACTACTTTACCACCGTCTTCTGCTCCTTCTTACTCTCGTTGGAATGAATTAAGCTTAATCAGACCGAAAGTGTCGGGCGCGTGTTGAATCCACCCGCAGGGCCGCAAAACATTGTTTCACAGAATTATGGGACCACTGGACACAATTCCAAAATTTACTTCCTATTATCAAATTTGCCGCAGAGATTTTCAACAGATTTACAACAGAATTGTATGATATTTAAAACCTATTCGATGTTTTATTTTCTCTTTTTTTGATGGGGCAGGGGTTAAAACAAGTAGAAGCCTGTAAATCGCGCTTGGAAAGTTCTGACGAGCTTTCTGGCGAGAGCTTAGCCGCAGACAGCTGCCGCGGTCCCCGGAGGGATTCTCGCTGGTGGCTGACGAAAACGAACACTGACAGCCGCCCTTATACCCATCATCGTCGACCCAACCACTTTCCCCGTTCTTCTCATTCTCTCCATTTTGAGCACCCCTTAACCTCCTGCTTCTCCTCCACTTATTAGAAGACACGTAAATACCCTGATGATGCCCTATCGCCCTTCGAATCAAGTATATCACCTCTCTTAGTACTTATTTGACAAATGTGATTAATGTTAGAGGCAAAATTGGGTGAAACCAGATTGATGCAGTGGTAGATATTTTAGAGGAGCTATTTGGAACATCTGTTACAAGATTCTTTAAACATATTTACTCTCTCTCCTCTCGCTTTCGAAACTTATTCAAAATATTTAGCTTCATATTTCAAGTTCAAGATTTACACTTTTTCTCTAGATGACTTATTTATGTGCAAAATTCCAAGATCTGTTATTATGTCCTTCCGTGGAAATCATTGTCTCTTAATTGGTTGCATAAGATACTTTGAGGTCATTCCGAAGTGCTTAATTTTTCTTGTTGTTGATAATGTGAAGTTTTAATGAAATCTAGAGATGATAAAACATATTTTTGTTATACGACTTTTAGATAAATAACTGAATCAGGGTATTTTATCACAAAAATCGAAATGTAAATCAATGATGGACTTTATTTAAGAGTTTAGATGACAGAATTGACTTCATCCGATTAGGACACTTTTAGCTGATTAGATAGAGGAGCTAGCTGATTTGGAGAGCTAATAACATCCGCTTCAGCTACTTTAGCCATGTATGACTTATAAATAACTGACCATCTAAAGATCAACTGACCAGCGTAACATCAATTGATCACCTTAAGATAAACCACACGATTTAATTTGCTTATCTGATCAGAAACGACTTCAGCTCTCATTTAGCATTCTTCCAAACATTCAAGTTTTGTTCTAAACTCACTGTATGAAAAGCACCGCTAAATTTACCTTGACTAGGGGTGGACTATGAGTCGGTGGACGATAGTGTCCTGAAGAAGGACTCGCTGGAGGCCCTGCGCCCCCGGGCGAGACGCTTCCACCTCCGGGGGTATGAATCCTGGACTCGTGGCTGAACAACACTTTACCGATTTCCTCCGCCTTTAGCGGACCTTCTCAAATTTCTGATCGCAGCCACGATCAAGTCCCAATGTTATAAACACTGATCTTCAGACCTGGTTTTTCACTGATCAGCTGATCACCTTAACTTCCTTATTCTTATCAATTAACAGTATTACCACTCATCAAATATTTATTCAACGTCTTCGAAATACTTTATGACCTTCTAATTCAGCTTGGAAACTTTACCTCGAAATTATGAAACTTGGCAAAACTTCGCGGAAGAATTAATTTTATATCACTTCAAAGAAAATCAGTAACCACCGTCATAGCACAGTCACTTACAAAAATTCTTTTAGATCAAAGGAACTCTCTTATTTTCTTTATATTGCACAAGGGTGAGTTGTAAGTCACTTATCGTTAATCTTCAAGTAAACCGAAAGTCAATTTTAAGTCCGGCTGACTGAATCACTAGCGTGAACACCTCAGGGTTTTCGAAAACTCGTAACACGATTTTAACTAGATTTTCGTTGATTCTAATCGGATTTTTGATGATAGGGTTCAGGGTTCACGCGAGCGGGTTGAATGTGCCGGTAAGTCACCGATGACCGTGTCCGGCGTACCGAGGACAGTGAATCGGACTCAGTGATCTGTGTCGCGGATTGCCGCTCTCGGGAGATGAAAACGTGCGCGATAGGCGGAACGCGCAGCCGTAGATAAGCCGCGAGGGTGGAGCCAGGCTCAGGTTACTCCGGGAACAGCGGGGGTGGCACCACGTGGTTTTATTGGGCAAATAACGCGTACGACAAACATCCCCTACTTCGGGGCTCTGAAGCGCGCCACGATGAGCGAGAGCGAGCGAGCCTGATAGTCTTCCTAGTGTAAATCGTGTTTACCCCTTATCTAGAGTGAATCCCTGCATATCAGCTCCAGCGGCGTTTTCCTCTTTTGTTCCCGTTCCTCTTCTAGTTCTACAAACTATCTACATTATCTTTCAGGATTTAAGATGATCTTTAACGCGGCACACTTTTTTCGGAATTGACAATTTTGTCAATTCAATTGTCCAGTTGACAATTTTCCTTCTTTGGTGCTCATTTGTTGAGTACAAAGCTTCCTCTATGAAAAAGCAACAATTTTGCATCAACTGTTCTTATTGCTTTTTGGTTATTGATTCTCTTCCCTTGTTCTCCTCCCAAATCATCTCTTATTGTTGTGAGAGGGATCAGTCGACTAAATTTCACAATGGCAATGAAAAGTTTTATAGTCGCCATGTATACAGTCAATTCTAGAGTTTGAAAACTACTTCGAATAGTGTGAATGCGATAGTTGTTCATATGTGTATGTATGTATGTAGTTCACAAATGTGGCATGGTGTAATTCAGTCACCCTGTAACATGATTATCTTTCTAACTCAGCCTCTCTACGTCTTTCTCTCTCATGCTCATTGGAAATCAAGCTCTCCGTCTCCAGGGAGAGCTGACTGGAAGAGCCAGAAGCATACGTACATGCGAATAAGCATGAATTTGTGTGAATGTATGTATCCTGAATCTACATTGCCACAGGCAGTTCGTGGTCAAATTTTGAGTCGCTACAGGCAAATTTAATGGAATCCTAACTCAACATGAACCGTTTGGACTAGCACTGAAGCAGCGCATCACTAAAACTAAACTAAAACGAAACTAAACCGAACATTCATTCTTACATTCCACTCATTAGGCTAATTTTGAATTCATCTGAACAACTCTCTTCTAAACTATTGGTTTCCATAGTTTCTAATCCATATCATTCGTCCTATTTTGGCCATAAATAGTATGCCCGGCAATGGTAGTAACCATCTAACACTTCCTTGAGATGATTATAATTTATATGAGAGGTCACATCCGTTTAGAAGCAGTTATTTTATGAAGATAAAAATGATTTTGTTTGCCTCATCCCTTTTATCATTCAATTTTAATAACTCAAACTATGCGGCAGCTGAGAATCTGCCGACCGAAGTGTGCGTCAGCCATTATGAGCGTTGTATGTTATTCAATTTAGCGACCCAAGCATTGTAATTGATAGAAAGTACTTAATAAATTGAATGTAATGTGATGATGAATAATGATAAGAAACTTTAAAATGATGTTGAAACAAAATGTATTTCTCATATCAAATATTATTTAATATTATTTCGTTGCTGGCTATGCTAAAAATTACGTGGCTAAAAGAAAAGTAACGAAGTATTTTTTTTTATATTCTATATCATTTCTTCTTTTTTAGTAATGGGGATACGAAACTAATGAAGTTAGATAATCTATTCAGTGTCAATTTTCCCAAGTCCAAGCTAATGTTGTAACTTGATTTAGAATCGGTGCCCAGTTGAGATCAATACGAAGAGTGCAAAAATAAGAAGTCAACTTCTTGAGAGCGACGTCGAGTAACCTTGCAATCGCGGCTAAAATTGAGAGAAGCCGACAGCTATCAATTTACGCCTAAGTGACAATCCCCGCGGATTATCGAATCTGATGCGCGGCAGTGTTTCCAACGCAAGTGCGACAAAAGTGCGGCAAGAGTCAGAAGAGGGATAGAATAGGATGTAATGGAAAACTCGACGAGAATGATGGAAAGAAATTGAAAAAGAAGATTGAAAGAGAAGATTAAAAAGAAAATTGTGAAAGCAGAAAAGATCATTTTAAAAGTTTAAAAAACCTCACTGAGACCTGTGCGCATGGACATTCCGTGTAAAAATTTTACTGTTATTGCCAAATTTTTTTCGTATTATAACGAATAGAGTGGCTCTGACTTGGAACGGATCATGAAGCCGCAAGATCATCCAATGATCAGTAATTTATTTCTCAAATTCTCGTTAATAAAATGTCGAGAAGATTACAGTCAGTATCGAACTCAACAACTTTATTCTAGTCGCGGCACTTTGTTGCTTGTGTCTGTCGTTGTATTGGATGCGCCACAGCCGACGCCTTCGTAGAATTCCGACGGCGTTACCGAGCGGCGAGGAGGTTGTTTAATAAAATAACCTTGTTATGCTGCTGTTGGGGGCTCGCCGGAAGGTGGATGGTGGTAGAAGGGTGGACTAATGTACCAGCAGCAAGGGATGGATACTATGAGTTGGTGGAATGGGTGATATAAGGTAGAGAACTGGTAGAAGGGGGTTGGGGGGGGGGGGGTTAGGGGTTGAAGAGTGGGGGTAGGTAGGCCAGGGGTACTAATACATAAAGTAGCTTAAAGTAGAAAATTGTGGAAGCGTCGTGATGCCTGGTGATTGCGTTACCTCCGGGCTTTGATTTAAAATGCAACGAGGGGCCACGGGACGGGGCGCGGGGTTGTTGGAAACGACGAGGGTGGGTTCGAATAGGGGATCCTGCAAGAGCCATGTTGTACTCCTACAACGAGCTTGCCTCGAGGATCAGGATGAGGGGCCGAGTTGGGAGGAATCTCCGGAGGAGAAGAAATGAGAGAGAAAGGAAGGGAGGAGTACTCAGACGATGCTTTCACGTCGAACTCTTCTTGCTCAGGTTAAGGGGAAGTGGGGAGTAGTGGGTAAGGGGTAGAGGGTGGAAATTCTTTCACGGGCTTGGCAAAAGCAACTTCCTGCCAGACGCGCGGACTCCGCTGGCTTGACTATCTTCCTATCTTACAATTCATGGTTTCAGTTTCGGTGAGGTAATGAGATCTCGCTTTGGGAATAAATTTCCTTGGTTGATCTCCAGTTTTGTCTCGCGTCTTCAAATGAAGTGGGAAACTATTGTGTGACTTGGAAACTGAAATTGAAACATGGAGATTGGCATTAGGAGAGATTCAAATATATTGTAATATACATATATATGTATATATATTATGTATTAGTTTATATAATGACAGAAACATGGCAAGTCGATTTTATAACAATTAATGTTTTATTTGAAAGTGGCGAATTAAAACATTACATTACATTTTGGTGTATAGCTCTTCAATTGACGCACATTTAACAACTTAGGACATATTACATTACATATTAAATTTATTCAGTGCAGATTATATGGATTGTATCATGGATTGTATCAGTTTTGATAGTAACATATTTGTAATCCAATGCTCTTTACACAATTCAAAGCAATTGATTGTGAGTAACATACTCATAGCTCTTTCAATCAGCAATATTATTGGCGAATATTTTCCCTGATCCATGCATTGTATTCTTCATGTTGAATGTTTTGGAAAATATCAGGATTCTCCAAACCCACATCTTCTACTTTCCAAATTTCAATCCCGGCCAGCTTTCCGTCGACAACTAAAGGGGCTCCAGCATCTTGATGCGTACAAGCTTTCCGTGCATGATAAGTGCAAATATGTTTATTCGTAATGTTATATCTACCTCGATAGGCTTGTTGACACACTCTAAGGTCTATTACTGGTAAAGTAATTGTTCGAAGTCTTCTTCTCGGTTCCATTGGAGGTCTGAAATGGGGAATCAATTGTTTTAGGAAAATTTGTTGCGTCTTGTGTTATAATATGTTTTTTTCAACATAAAGTTGAAAAAAAAAGTTTTAAGAGTTATGGTTTTTTTTATAGGTTTAATAATAACAATAGAAATTCGTGATAACTTACAGTAATTTGCCGCAAGTTGATCCCCAGCCACTAACAGTAGCCTGTGTACCTATCGGTATACGACCTACGTACAAATTAATGATAGTCGTACTAGAACTTAATGTAAATGGAGGATTAACAGTTATTATAGAAATACCCTCAAGACGTCCATATGGAGGATTGCCGTAGTGTGATATTTTCGCCGTTATGTTGTGAACGATAGCACGATGTATATATCCTGAACTCGAGAAAACTTCGTACGCTGTTTTATGAAACTCAAGACAGTGAGCAGCAGTGATGGCATTGAGGCGCGATAGTATACTACCTACGCAATGAGTACGACCATGTTGTCTAATATTTACAACATAGGGTACATCTGCCATCAACGATGTAAGGTGTTCACCCGGTTCGTGACTAATTACACGTTTTTCTCGAACGAGAAAATTCGATGATCCACCTACAAATATTGCATAAATTAATCTCTTAATATTTCTCAACTTTAATCCACATTAAGTAATTTTCATTGCGACGTTATATTTAACTTACTAATATCCCCGGCTGATAAAGTCCCGATGATTCCTTCACACCATATGGTATAAAGAATAAACAGATAAAAATATATTTTTTCTGCCATTCTTTATACTAAATCACGTAGTTCAGGTGATAAGATATATTGTACTATTCTTTTGCAATAGCAGTACTGAAAATGAAAGATATTTTGTATCTTTCGCATTTTATATTTTAACTTTATTTAATCTATGATTATCATTCTTTTAATGCTTTAGTGATAAAAAGTTGAAAATATCAAGTTATATGATGGGTATAAATTATTTTTATGTGAAACGTGAGCTTCTTATTGAGACAGCTATATATTTTTATTATTCATCTTTGGATAATATATGTAATTTTAAATATTATCAGTGACGTGTCTCTTTTAGTTCCGTTTTCATCACTCAAGCTAGAGACTTACAAGGAAAACTTTCAAGGGTTCCCTCTCCCCTTGATGAAAAGTTATTGTCTTTCTCTTCTATATGTGATGCATTGGAAGTTAATGCTTCTGAGGAACTGGGTTTTATTTAATGACAGACTGACAGTATATAGTAATCAAACTAGCCATGCCCTTTTATGAACGCCCCCAAGGTATATGTTTTCTAAACACGCCTATCAACCACGCCCCTTCTAAATACTCCCTAGAAATTCTTTTTCTATCTTTTTCTATATGTATAACACTTAAAAATCCGCAATGTCTCCCAATCTGGAACTGCTACTGTAAACAGTTTTTTTTTGTTTTAGGAGGACCTTTGTGGTATTAATTTCGCTACTCTGGAACTACTTGGGGCACTGAAGTTTTGACAACCAAATTTCTAATTTCTTTCCTGTGATCCAGTATGATCCTGTCCATTTACACGTAAGTGACAACATATAATTTCACGTTCATTGAACCACCTTTAATTGATGTAAGTACTCATTTTCTAAAATCCCTGTCGGGAGTAAAAAGATAAGAAAGGATAGAAATGTTTGGAATGATTAGACAAAGATTGTTCCACATATGAATGCGAAAATACTTTTCATAAACCGACTCAATTAATTCAACGAATTAATTCGAGAAGCGCAGAGCCGGAATTAGTGAGACACCTGGGATTAAGAGTAATCTGGCTTATTTCATTCGGTAGGAGGGGTTGACTGAAGAGACATGTAGGGAAAAGCGGATAGGATGTCGAGAGGGGAACAAACGATGTGACAATTTGTAAGTTAGTGTCGTTTCACGATGGTTTCAAGACTCGAATCTCACAAGTTCCCATCTCCTCTCACCTTTCTCATTTCTCGTGGTTCCTCGTATCCCTGAGGATAGAAGGATACTGGGTACGGTATTTGATAGGAGGGTTCTTGTACGAATCTAGACTGACAGCAAACCTACGGGACTTGCCCGGAAAAGATCCTTCCTTAGGTCATTTTTTACCCTCGGGATCCTGTCACAGTTGAAGCCAGTCTCTGTTCCTCCTTTCTTTTTTCTTCCTTCGCTCGACGCTTTAACAAACTAGATTCATCAAATTTGACGCTCTAAGCCAACCAACCCTCTTCGAGGTCGCTTGATTTTTCCAATCGGGATTTTTTCAGGAAATTGATATTTTAAAGTAATAGGAAGAACAGCTTTAAAAATTCAGAATATTCTTATTGAAATGTCTTGAAACTAGTGACAATTTAATTTGTTTTAATTAGGTTGCAAATTTCACTTGTGGATCTCTGAATATGATGAAAAAATTCTTTTTCTGTATTGAGGTTTGCATTATCAAACATTCTTCTATAATGGAATAAAAATATGAAAATAAATTTCGTAAAGTCTATATTTTGACGGGAGATCCCGTGTTAAATCATCTGTCGCCCACGAGTTACTTCCAGGGTGGCTTCGGTGGCAACCTTAAGTCCCCAGCTGTCTGTCTGCTGTCACTCAGAGCGCCATATTACGCCCGACCCAAGGTGGCTTTCTCTTCCATAAAACGGAGTGTTTACGTTTAATCATATTTTGAGGTTTCAATTTATTAAAAAGATTGTCAAGTTTGACAGAATCCGGAGTATAAAATTCTAATTTATTTATCATTTCTCTCAAGTACGAGTTAATTACATTTCACTGTATTTTAATGTATCTCGAGGGTGTTATATATGTACTTTTGAAAATTAAATTTAGAGTGATGAATCCATTTAAAAGCTCAGAATGAAAATTAGATCCGATTAAAGATTCACCTCAAAATTGAAGTACATATATAGAACTGATATAAGAGAATCACGTAAAAATCCTGCAAACTTTTCTACGTTCGGAACAAGAAGGATAATGAAGTTAATCTGAAATCCGGATCGGATGAGAAAATGAGGGAATCGACAGAACTTCATTAATCTGCTTCTGAATTCGGGTTGAACGGATCTAATTACTTATAACGCGCTATTCGAATTCCAGACAATTTTTTTTAACCAAAAAAATAATGTGAAATGAAAAAATTCTCATGAAAAAAAAATTATGTATATTATACAAATTAATTTACTGATAATTTTCTGATTTTATTTTTTATTTTTATGTAAGTGGTTCGATTGATCCGAATTCCCAATAAAAAGTGGCAAATAATATACATATTCTTCCCTATGGGTGGGTCCAGGGTTAGGAGAATTCTTTGAAAAACTACTTTGTAAATTGGGGTTGGGGGAGATCGATTCGAAAGCGAGTGAGCGGCCGAATGAATAATAAATATGGTTATCGTTTAGTTGATATTTTGAGGGGTAGGTGAAACCGGAACGGGGGTGGAAGAGGGTGAGATCAAAGCCTTCTGTATCCGAGGGCAGGCGAGACTCTCTCACTCGATTTCTATTCTTCGTCGTGTCGAATAAAGTGTTTGCATTTGTGATTCGACTGTCGTTTTCGCATCCTTTAACAAATGCACGAAAAGCTTCACATTAACGTCCATTTTCTAAAGGCACTGATTTCTTTGTCTTTTTGAGAAAATAATTCGAAGGAGAATTTCAAACCTGTTCGGTTTGAAATCCACTCGATCTGTTCAACCCTTGAAAGTAAAATAATAATAATAATAATACACTTCAACCCCTGAATACCCCTTCCAACCCATCTTCAGTACCTTTTACTCAATTTAGCAACTTCTTCCTCGAAAAATGGAATGATGTGCCGTGGCCTTGGGCGACTTTTGGGTATTGTCTCTCGTATCTCGTCTCTCGTCAGAGCTAGTTACTGAGTTAGCTGATTGGACGCCTGGAGGGAGCCGGCGAGTAATGGGCACGCCGCGGATCGGGTAATGTTATAATAGAATAGCGATGTTAGTAATAGCATCGTGGTATATGAGCGAGCGAGTGAAGCAATTTGCATCGCATTGTGTACTCGTTACCGTTCCATCTGTCTCGTACGCGGATCTATCCGTACATATACGAACCTATTCGTACGTGTTCAGTTTCAAGCGAAACCACCGGCACCCGTGTTCCGACAATCAGCGCCCTGGGAACCATCCGGACCCGTCGGAAACTGGGGAAACCCTTGACTCGATTATCGTTTCTGGCGTCGTTATCGTTATTAGTCGCTCCATCGCCTCCACCAAACCACAACCAACCAGACACAGACGATCTTCGATTGCGACCCGCCGATTCGAAATGTCGAAAACCACTGATGTTCAAATGAAGCCTATATAGAGGGATTTTTCTCCCTTTCGCGATTCCAAAGAGTAATGAGATTACACACCCTGTCAGTGGTTTAACGAAACACATTTCTGATTTAGGAGAGTGTTTCTTTGGCTTCTGTTTGGCTGGAAAATCGGAAATTGATACTATACATTTTCTGTTCATCAGAAAAAAATTATTTCAAAGATATTATATTTATATTTTTCAAATTTTTGATATTAATATTCTACGCTATTTAAGAAATTGACGGAACATCGTTACTTTAAAGCTTAATCAAGGGGTTGTGTAAAAATAATAATAATAATCTTACAAAATATTTTATCAACTTGTAAGGAATTGGGAGACAAAATTTGAGACAATGAGTTTATAGACTTTTTTTTCAAATGGGCCACACATTAGAAATTTACAATTTTACAATTTTTTAAAAAACATTTCCAGAGACATCTGTGTTTATTTTGATATCCAACGCATAATCGATATGACGAATAACTCTCTTACCAATACACGATAATTCTGGAATTTGAAAATTATTAAATCTGCTAAAACCATCTCTTTTCATTCGATAAATGTAAGTTCAACTTTTACAATATTCACAGTATATTTTTTATTCATAAATAAAATTTTATATAAATTATACTACAGTTCGCTACTGTATCGGTCGAGGGTAGCAATAAATTCAAAGAAACATTAACAGAGTTCGCACTCCCTTTTTTAAATTACAAAAAAGAAACACATATTTTATGTTTATTTGCTTTAATTTAATTTTACACAATTGCACTAATAATTATAACTTTAAATTTATTGTAAAATTATTATAAAAAAAAATATTTGATCAATTATAATTTAACCCTTTATAATTTATAATTGTTCTCTTTCTTCAAGTTAGATTATTATATATATATATAATAATATCTAAAAATACGCATTAGAGTGCATATATTTCTAAAATTTGCCTTCAATTTAAAAACAATTGTCAAAAATTATTTCAAATTTCAAATCCTCATATTGGTAGCCCTGACAGCTCGAGACGCCGCCACTCGGCTCTTCTCCGCACTACAAGTGCCCCGCTCTTCTCTTTTCCGTGCATGAGTTTTTCGCGAGAAACCACTGTTGCTCGTGGTCGCTCTGATGTTTGTCGTGAGTTCGGATAAGATTCAACTCCAGGGTGACGGTGTCGTCCCTGGTCCCTGTAGTTTTCAATCAATTTTCTCTCGCGATCAATCATTTTTAAAATCAATTCCTTAACTTCTAATCGTGTCCGACGGCCTGGTGAATGGACCGCGGCGAGTGCGAATGTGATATGCGCGTGTGCTTTGCCCCCTTTTGCTTTTCGTCGACGCAACTCGCCGACGAGGAGGACGCTTCACAGGCGAGACCGGCCGAGACCGGCACTGAGCAAGGTGGTACCCTTCCTGGGACCACAACACCCTCGATCCTGGCACCCCACCAACAACAAACTGTCGCTGCCATGGGCACCCTCCAGGAGCTTCTGCGCGTCAAGGACGAGCGGATCGCCGACCTAGAGGAACAGCTGCGACGGCGCGATTCTGAAATCCAGGAACTGCGCAGCCACCTTGACAAGTTTCTCAGTGTTTTGCCATTTAAATCACCTCTCACACCGACAAAACCCCGCCCCAGGAAGCAAAGGGCGCAAGGCATCTCCGCGGAACCGCCTCTCCAGGTTCTCGCGCCCCTGGTGGTTGTTGACAAGAGCGACAGGTTGGTGCCACGTGACTTTTTAACTCCCTTTTGATTTAAGCGCTCGCATAACTTGAGAGTGGAGAGCTGTGTTATTTTTAGAAGAAATTTTGCTGAGTGTTTGTTTTTACATTCTTATTTTTTCTTCCAATCATTGTTGGATGATGTGGATTTTGTTATCATTGTTGTGGATCGATTTTCGTGAAAAAGAAAAGAGTGCGAGGGTTGTCAGGGAAATTAGAGTAGTTGACAGAAAGGTTTTCAAGTTGGGTTAGGTAGATTGCAGCTGATTTTCCATGTGACTGTCACTTGCTGTCATTACGAAATACTTCGAAAAATAAGCTCAGCTAAAATCAGTTCAAATCCCGGCAATTAATATAATTTAATTGTATTCTTTGTAATAGTCTTCGACGGTTTCATTCCGTCTATATTGGTCTTCCGAAATTTCATTTGCTTCATTGAATATTTTGAGTTTTGTGAGTGTTTTTGTATCTTCGAATGGCAGGTGAAGTTTGGAAAGGAACGTTTCTGAAGTTTATTGTTTAATAATTGAATTTTGGCACAAATGGAGTTCTTATATTTAAAAAATTGAGTTCTCGTGTACGTGTTAAATTCGAGGTTTGAGTCTAAATGAAAATCTGAATTGAAAATTAAACCGTATATAGTGGGACAGTTCTAAATTTAAAGCCGTGTTTCAAAACACGTGCGCTCTGATTTTTGTGTATTCAAAAAATCCAAGTCATTCAAAAGAATTACGGAAAGTTACTGGATACCAAAATTGAAGTATAAAAGAATCTAAAAAAGAACAGGAAACAAATGAGAGATTTCATAAATTGTCGAAAATTGCAAATATCCAGAGATAACAATGTTAAACATCAACGCATTATAATGTAAATTTACCAAGCTTTATCACTGTGATAAATATAATTTTCATGTTTTGGAAATTATAAATATTAATTATAGTGACTCACATCTCTGCCTTTGCAGTTTGGGGAACTAATATTAAAATTTGAAGGTTTTATTTGATTATCATTTCAATTCGGGATGCAACACTGTAAATTTTATATGACAGTTTTTTGAAATTGACTGTTTAAAAACTAACTTAAATTGATCCTTTTACTGAAATAATTTTTTTAATTTTATTTCTCGCATATTATTAGGGCATCTCGGAAAAATGAAAGAAGTTTTCCCTCACTGAAATCGTCATTGGTTTGTGTCGCGAGAGACGTGGCCTTTGACGGATATATTTTTAGAGTAGATCTTTTTGAAAGGCTATAATAGTGAGGCATGATACACTCGCGTCTCGAGCACGTGCTTTTTGTTTCTCAGACAAGGTAGGGGTCACGAGGTACTAATTACGTTTCTATAAGCACTCCTCTTTTTAAATAATTATCAACTAGCAGTCAATTGAGTTTCTATTTCTGGTCAATTGCATTTGAAATTATCTGTGTACATATTCCGTTTATTATCGACTGTTATTTACTGATTGCTTCCTCATTGTGGAGGCTTTGTAGTGGTAAAAATTTCAAAATTTTAAAAATAGGTATAGTTAATGCAGAAAGATAAATTAAAATAGACATTTATAATTCAACCTGCTGAATTAAATATAAATTTAATGGAAGTCATTAAAATCCCATTTGTGAAAAGTGAGACTGAATTATTCAATTTCGCAACCACATCGTTAATTTAATATACAAGTTCTGAAGTAATTAATTAATGAAGTAATTCATTAGTGGTGGAATTATAAATAAAACATAGAATGCATTAGTTGTTATTAATAAAGTGTAAATATTGGGCTGGGTTAGTGGTGAAGGATATGATATATTCAGGGAGAGTCAGAGCTCAAAATAAATATCCACATTCTCAAATGGGTTGTCCTTTCCTCATTGACCTCAGGTTTTTTGTGACCCAGCCAGGCAAGTTTGCCTGAATGCCGACAAGTGACATGAAAAAGAAATAGACATAAAAAAAATATGTTGAATAAAATGAGTCGACAGTGAGACGAAGGGGAAAAACACTGTGGGGAACGAAACAAGTTCCTTGGCATTTGAACTGCCGCTCTAATTAATCGCTATTTGTAATGAAGAATATCAGACAAAATTCAGGAAAACAAATATTATGTCATTTTTTTTTAAATGTATTTACAATTTTTTTCAAATTGAACTTTATGATATTTCTTAAAGAATTGGAAATACAAATTTTGAGCCAAATAACACGAGATACGAAAAAAAATTTGAGCGTTAGCTCGTTAAGCGACGCGAAGCGCGCAACACCAACCGCGAAGCTCGAGATTTAATAACAATGTGCTCGTCTGCACAGCTAGCCGATTTTTTATTACACAATATACAATCAAAATTGCGCTTCCAAGAATATCTTGGACTTTTATTGCTGATAGACTCTCCTGATATCACTTGACATTTTCCTATGTCTTGATTAAATCGGATAAAAGCTAACTTTCACTTAATATCTCTCGTCTGTTTTCAAGAATGCTTATTTTTCTATAGAAAGTTGAAAACTTTAAATAAATCATGCAATCTTAATGACTAAATTATCGAGAAGACATTTAATGTAACTCAATTTTGTATTATTAGGCAGTTTCGAAAATTTTAAGCGGAAAATCTTATTGAAAAATAATTATTTTAAAATAGTTTTAATATTAATATTTATGCTTAATCAAAAATGTAATCATTAATTATTCATTCCTGAATTATGCAATTCAATCTAGTATACTACTAAATCCAATTAAGTAAGTTCAAGGGAAAGTCTATTTTAGTTCTGAATTACATTATTTTGGCACAAACGGATTCCTTTAATTAAAATACACCTTTTCTCAGGCTTCTATTTTAAGATTCCTCTTATTTGAAGCTTTTTCTAAGTTGAATTATATTCCAGACAAATTAATTATAATTATTAAATAATAAAAATATTCGTATTTTCAAAATGGAAAAATTTTAGTTTATGAAAGTTATTATGACATTTTTATGAAAAAGTAATGAAAGGTCGTGAAAGAATTATTAAAGAAAATATATCTTCATCTTTATTGAAAACACGTGTGATTTATAAATGTGTATATGTTGGAAACTTTCATAATAAAAATTTTCCTTATATGTATACTGTACACTGTACATCCAATATTGATTGCGAATAGAAACTAGCTTTCCTGGTTTTCTTGAATCTACACAATATTGTTACTAAAAATAAGAAAAAGTTTTTTTTTTAATTAAAACATTGATGCAAAAAAATAAGTCAAAAAAAGAAAAGATCTATATTTAAAAACTAGTATATCTATTTTTGAAAATGTCTCGACCATAATATTACTTATTCAAAACAACTTTTGTTATCGATTGAAAAATAATTCTGTTCGTTTCGAGATAAAAATAGATTTTAGTCCAATTCAAGGTTCCCAGAATCACATCGTCATCCAAATTAAATATTCAAACGCTTTTCAAACGAAACACGACTCCAGTACAGATTTTTAACTTTAGCTTCGTTAAATTTTATCCTATATTTAACTTGCACAAGCATTGACATAAAAAAAAACAGTTGAAATTTTCTAAATTTTTAATACATACTTTTCTTTTTATTTTGTTTCATGCATTACATAAATTTTCTGTTATTCATAATTCTTAAATCATGAAATTTAAATATGTATAAGAATATGCTAAATCGTTCCAAAACGTCATACTCTTATATTTAAAAAACCTGTTTAATTAAAGATGAAATGAAACTTGTTAGTGGTATTTATAGCACTTGAATACATATGATATCTGCAGAAATTGAGCAAATCCTATACATATCGCTTGTTAAATTCGTAGAGTGGTGATTCATGAAAATAAATAGAGGACAAAAATACTTTGAAAAAAATAATTCTTTTTTAAGAAATGACCGTGTTGCACGTATGCACTGCCATTTATGCGTCGAGACACGTATGAATTCGCACAATGCATTGGGATGTGTGCATTAATACGTACGAGGATCGTCAAAGGGATTTACATTCCGCACTCATAGGCGGGCGTTCATTGCCGACCGAATAACATGACTCCCTCAATGATCACTGTACATATCTATCTTGGCACATATGTAGATTGTTGATATAGAGAGCATTCCGTGTCAAACAAGCCACTTTATTAGAATCGGAAAAGTTCTCTCGATGATCAAAACTTGATAATATCCATTCAGAATGAGCTTCGAGCTCACGAGAATTATTTTTAGTCGGATCAGGATTGTCACGATATTACAATCTTCGGATCGTAATAGAGAATCAGGAAAAGTCATGAAATTTCTGGAACAATCTGGAAATGTTGACAGTGCATTATCTGTGCTTTGACAAAGGAATTTTTCCAGAATTCTAATCAAATCTAATACATAGAGACATCTATAAATTATGCGGAGGACAACAAAATGAAACCGGGCAAAACTCGAGAATTTCAAATTGTCTGATCTTCAAAACCCCTGAATTCTTGCAGTGTGGAAAGTTAGACACTTTTTCTTTTATTCTTAGATATCATAATTGACAGCAGTTGACAACGCGTCGATTGACGTCAACGCGTTGCTGCATCAGAGATCGCTTTCATTATAAAACAGGCTATGCACTCTAGTATTTGAGAGGATGCAATGAGATGGTCAAAGGCCGCTGTGCAATGGCCTGCGTAAATTGTAAAGATCCAGGGGTCTGCGTCTCCCAAGGGGATCGACCGATTACGAACAGATTTACTGAGAGAAATAATTTAGCCGATTCATTGTTGAGCTGTTCTTCTCAATGCAACTAACACTCAGGAATGCACAGTAGCAAGTGAAAAACCCTGACAATAAGTGGAACATTACTTCACGCTTCAATAAAAATCTATTTTTAGACTTTAAATAGAGATTTTTATCAACCTTTTGCAGCTTTAACGAAATTTACTGGACAAATTATTTATCACTGAGTTTATTAGATTATTTAAATACGAGGTGGCGCGCGATTTTTGTTCTAAAATTAGCACTCATAAAAATGCTAAAAGGAGAGTGTTGTATGGGCAGTCTCGAATAGCAAATCTAAAGATAAACAATTTATTTGCATACATGCAAATCCTTTTCCAATACATATTATTATTTCACACTAAAAGTTATTGTGAATGAAATTGATTTTCATTTTGAGAAAATCAAGAATCCCTGATAACAAAGAACAATTTTATCTAACCCAAATATTAACTTACATATTTGCGAAACAAATATTCTTTTGCGTTTACGCTTGTTAAACGCACGTCAATTCTATAATTATCATTTATATTATAGCTTCTTATTGAATATAAACTTAATAAGTTCTTATTAAACGATTTTCTTGTCTTAATCAATTTTGCGGAAAAAATTTAACAGGAATTTCCGTTCTTGTTAGTATAAAGCGGCACCAACTTTGAAATTTGAACTCCACTATCCTTGGTACTTTGAAAGTCATCGTAAAATCAAGTATATTGAAGTTTACTGCACATTGTAAAAAAATTTGAAAGCAAAGATACGACGCTACTTTCCCGTATAAAACTCATAAAAATGCGCGCGGTACAAAGTAGTATATCTGCAAGAGGTGCGGGTTTTCGCGAAGGTCAGTGATTTATGTCGAATCTGGAATTTTACGAACGTCAATTATTCGAGGTCACCATATGAGTTTAACGTATCGACCCACATCGTTTTTTGTACTCAGCAGAACGCGAGGAATTTAGAATATGTGCCAAACAATGATGACTTCAATTCAGGCAATAATTGTTTCCCAAAACAAAGAACTGAACGTGGATAAACGTTACAACAAACTCATTTCCTGTAGGTCAGGGTTTATTAAATTTATAAAATCCAATTCGCGTGCACATTCTCGATTTTTCTTGATTAAAACAAAAACTGCTTATTCTATGATCAAAAAATGGTAAATGGAGAATTTTTAGATATTTTTAAAACCAATAATTATGTTTATTATCATTTTATCTATATCTCACGTTATTTGGTTCGAAATTTGAATTTTCGATTCTATGATTTTGGCAATTCAGAAGTTTAATTAAAAAATTAAGCATAAACTCGTACAGAATTTTTTGAAACGAAGGTGTTCTTTATACATATTATATATAGATTTAATAGAGTTGGTTCTGAAGCAAGATATGTTAATTTTCTAGCTAAAAGATAATCTGAAAATTACATAAGGTAAATAAAACATAACGAGCGCAACTTTATTTGCATATTTATTTTTCTGGAGGACAGATTAGAATTTCTTGCGTTGAGGATGCGAAAATATCAGAGAAATAATCTTGTAATCTTTACACAAAATCAATATGCATCTAAAACCAAATTGTCCAATTTCAGTGTCGCCAGAGTGAATTTGGAGAACTAGAACTAGAGGCTATACTATTTATTTACAAAATTAGCGAGGCGCGACGACGAGTAGTGCGAATTGTAAAATTGGAAATGCACTTCCGACGACTAGATTTTGCAGCCACTAGTCTTCGATGGCATAGAGTTTCATGTATGTAATTTGGTTATTTCTGTCGCGACCCTAAAGACATGGACAAACTGTCCTTTTTCTTCGACTGATACTCGTGGGTGTGTTTGACATGATCTTTCACGATTTCAATTAATGTCCTAATAAATCTCGATCTATCGCGAACTCTCAATCGACCCATTTCCTTACGGCGACAACGACCACACCCGTGTCCCAATTTACTGTCCTTTGAATTTCAAACGAACCTTTAAAAAAATCCGGAATTATGTATCGACAGATAATAATATTATCATGATGCTCAGATCAGAACGATCGATTGCAACTACATGGTGATGATATCCGAATGAAAATTTTGTGAATAATCGAGATGGCTCCTTATTAATTTCAATTATGCAAAAAAGAAAGACCTCTTGTGACCTCGAGGAGAAAGCTCTTACAAAAATAGAGAGACTGATGACATAAACACCTGCCGGGGTGTCGAAGCGCCGTCGGAAATCGTAGACCGGTCACATGTACATACATTTCTTACACTCATACATACCCATTTACACGTATGATCATATGCATAATATATACTAGAAACACTCGTTCTTCAAGTCTCCTATCACTATTCAGACTCCAAAACCCGTTCCTACGGATCTTTAATGGCCTCGTTTGCCGTGTACAGAATACTGTATAAGTATAATCACTATTCGCGGTGGAATATCATTACTAAAGACGATTATCGAGTTGGGGACGTTTTCATCCTATTAACATTCGGACTAATAATCTTAAGTGCCCGTCAAATGATTTCGTACCAGGAAAATGATCTTTTTCGCTAATTATACACTCTCTTGCCGAAAAGATGGTGGTTTAAGTCAATTTTGTAAAGAAGAGTTTCTATCGGTTCTGGAAATTGGGAGGGATCGGAATGAATGAATTTTATTCATCGGGAAAAGGCCGGGATTTTAGAATTTAATATTTGCAAAGTGATCATGATTAAAATGTCTATAATACATGCAATCCATTCTCAGAAATAAATTGCCACACCTGGTGGCTGATGGTAGAATTATATATACTATAAAAAGGTCTGCATGAATCATCAAAAATAAAACGCAGAAAGATTTTCATTATAGGTGAATCATAATAACTTGCTATTATTTACTATACAAGAAATATATGAAATTATTATTATTATTATTATTATTATTATCAAGAGTTAAATATTCATAGTGGAATGAAAGAAAACATTTAAATGACATACATTTGTATAGAATATTTTTTTATCTTATACGACAGAAGTATCAGAAGGTTACATCATACATTTTTATCGGGAGCTAAAAATATTTTTTATCACTTTGAGGAAAAACTATTTTTATTTTCATGTTTCACATTTAGTGTCTATTTTTAGTTTCCAATTTGTCAAGAATGACACCTTTATTCGAGCAATTTAATCAATTTATTGCAGTTCGATAATACCATAGAATCATTCAATCATTTCTTAGAAGGTGATTCGTGTGACAGTTAACATGTTATCTGTGTAGTGAATTCCGTGATTAAAAAAGGAACGAGGAACTAGTTCATTAGGAATTGACACGAGGATTGTTTTTCGCCGACGTATTGTTTACAACGGTCTGTAAATGTGCTGCGGTGTGCGACATTATCACTTGACAGATATAGTATGTCGATAATTGCTTCATTCGCGGATACTTTATCTAGAAAAGGAAAATCAGGTGGCACAGTGCTTAGTAGATTCTAAAATGTATGATTAGGAATCGAATGAATTAATAAGATAATAAAACAGCATTTTTATTGGGGAAAAACTAGATATAGTTATTGAAAAATTATATACATATATTACTTTTTTTTTTTTTACTTTTTTAATGTCAATTTTCCAGTATTTCCTCCGGCCTTCAATTATGCTAACTACGCTAAACAAGATTCGACGGAAAAGTTACACGGATTAAGCAATAACTCTGTAAAAATATTTCACTTTTATTTGTCGTCTGCTAACTATTTATTTATTTAGGTATTTACATTATCTCCATTTTTGAGTGCTTATTGCGTTTTATTTTGATGCTTGAAAAGTTCTGAACGTTCAAGTGAACGAATATTTATCGGTTGTATTTTAAACTAGAAACAGTTTAAAAATATTGATTCATGTTGATAAAAAATAATCCTGTATAAAAGAAATTTATAAGGCCTACTGTTATTTTTAGTTGAAAAAATATTTCGTTCATTTGAACATTCAAAATATGTACTGGGTATTGTAAGGTAGTGACAGGTAGCTTGTAGATTGCAAAGGAAGCGATTATGACCCTGTTTTTAAAACAAGAGATATTCAAGACACTATCATAACGCGGGCGATTTAAATTCCGTCGCACGACCTTGTGTATATGCTTTCTAGAAGATAATAAAACGAGGGATAGGATGCAGTGTGATAATTTTAAACCTCGAGATAAGCTTGCGAGAAATCGTTGCAAGAGAAGCGTGCGAACGTAAACTGGCGTCACAAATTAATACATAACTCGATCTTTTTTTCATTCTTCATCTATCTATTTTCCAATCGATACGACATTAGAAAATCAAAGTTATTGTATTGTTTATCAATCTATCTAGACCTTTAAAAATTAAACACGTGTACTTTCAATAGCATTATTATTGAAACTTTATTGACATTTTTAATACTTTTCTGTCAGGGAAATTGAAAAATTGAATCTTGTGGTCATCTTAAACTTTATAAAGGAATTGTTTTCAATAAGTGAGAATACCAACATCTTTCTTTCCCATCTGGTCTGTTGGTTGCCCTCGCATCGTTCTTAATAAATTGGTACTTCATTCTTTCTTCTCCCTGCTTAATATAAAGAGCCCTTGACTACTTCTCACTATTCTTTCGACGCTACAATGGCTTCGAAATGCTAATGCTAACAGCGTATCATCATTTCAATAGATTTTTGCCGGATGTCATGAGAATCGACTTGCGAAATCGCGCATTATCATCGATCACAAACCGCCTACAATAATAAATTCATATCTCGATATATAAATAGCAAATCATAGTCGTTTTATACTATTTTTTTATTTCCTGTAATTTATCACTGAGAATGCTAATTCAAGTCAGAAATAAATCTCTTCTTCATACATTCATGGGTGAAAAACCCTGTTCATAATTAATTATGCTAATTATTTTTGCTTATATGTGATAGCTGAATTCATTATACGGTTGCATCTTGCAAATTGTCTTCATTCTATACAAAAAAAAGGTGTATTCGTGTATCTTTCAATTATCTTCAGCTTTGACCCGATTTGATCATTTTAATAATTAAACATGTAATAATTTTATTCTTGAAGATTTCAAATCATCTTTCAGTTTGAGTCCCATTATTGTGATTTTAGCTGGGTATTTATTGTTTACTCTATAGAGTTCGTTGCCCTCCGGTATATATTTGTTATTGAAATCTCTTGGCAAATTGTTGGTCTACTTTTTTGGGGCCTTATATTGATTACCTTACCTTTGAGGAAAAAGTTGGAATGAAAAATGAGTATAAAAAAGTAGAATAGCTATTCCAACTCGAATCTTTTTTGTCGACCACGTGGAATCCGAGATGGGCCTGAAATAGCTCTCGTCACGGCCTCTGACGACATTGCGGTGAGCCTGACTTGAGTGGGCCCCGACTTCGTACCGCCTCTCATTCTTTCGACCGATTTGCGTATGTACACAAATACACGCGTTCTGTCATACATTACATATTTGCATGCATCATAAATTTGTATGTACACATGCGTGCTCTTCACTTATCTCAGAGTCAAAAGGGCCCAAAACTAACTCGGAAGCCTGTGAGGACCAAAAAAAAAATTATTATTCTCTAATAAAATCCATTAGCGAACTATATAATTCAAATATAAGAACTTTTGGATCTTATCATAAAATTTGACATTTTTGGGACTCCAAAGGTTAATGCAAAAGATAGAGTTGACGATTCCTATTAATATAGCCTCAATAAATTGGCTTTTTTATAAAATTAAATTTGTTTCCTCTTTTCTACTTCGCAAAAGTCTTTACCCAGAATTCCCCTCAAAATGGGATTTGCTTCAATATGAAAGATTGAAAGGGTTCTAATATTATCTGGGCCTGAGGCCCCAAATTCTCTTTATCCCCCAAAGTTTCTGATATTGAGGTTTAAGTAAATTAAACCCTTTTTTGAAAAGTATATATTACAAGTTAGGTCCCAATGTCTGTGACTTGAATCGAACTGGAAACTCGTCCCGCTGCACTCTCGGTGGTGTTGAAACCAGTCGTATGACGTCACGTATAATTAGTTCTTTGATTCTCTCTCCTCCTATTTCACCCGACCACCCTCTCTCTCCCCCCACCATTTCTACTTGTGCTTATCTCGACGCGGCTAAAAATAATTCCTGTCACGGCCACCGGCGACATTTTAAAAAGTTTAAAGCCTCACTGGCACCGGTCGGCAAGCAAGTTGATGCCTCTCTCTTTCTCTCTTGAATTATGTTTATTTATCTCTCTCTTGCAAACATTTGTTGGGTGCGTTCCCCCCACTTTGGGTGGGGATGAGAGGAGGAATATTATATTCCGTGAGCTGCCTTTCTAACCAATCTGGATCGACAAGTGGCGCCTTCTCTAAGACGAACCACTCAGGCTTGTCCACATTTCTCACCTGCAGAATCTCTAGAAAACCACCTGTTGGTCTAACTCTGTCGGTACAAACGAAATTTGTACATTATTACAAAATTACGGTTATTATTCACTACGAATTTATAAATTATTTATTAATTTTTCTGAATACTTGGATGGATTTTACTTAATTTTTATGATTTTTAGAGTTTATAAAATTATTTTTAGTTTTACGTAATAAATCTAATCAAATTTTTATTCTTTGTTTCAGGTATGTTCCAATGAGTTACACTTTTACTTCAATTTTTAATCCGGATCATATTCAAGTGAGTATATTGTCTGAAAAATCAAAACATTCCTATTTTATGAGTAAAGTTTGCAACTTTTAGGATAAACAAAAATAAATTTTTCTTTTTTTTTTCTAAAACATACCAGATCAAAAATTTTCTGGTCCTCCAATTAGGATTATTTTGGTGAATGTTTTAATTTTAAGTGATGAAGTAGGGCGAGTTACAAATGTGTGGAGGGGTTGAAACTTCTGAGGGTCATTTATTGTGTTGTACCAATCTACCTTCGATAGTTGTACAGAACTACTTACCACCAGAAAATTTTGGATCTTGTATGTTTTAGAAAAAAATAAGTGTTATCTTCGTTTATCAGAAACATTGCAAACTTCAGTTTGATTTCTATTGTTCTATTGACAATCATAACAATTATATTTTCAATTTCCTAAATCATACATGAGTCCCTTTTGAAATACCAGAAAGAAAAAAAAAAGGATCTGCAATTTAGAATAATTTAAACTATGGAATTCCCCACAACTGATTATCAAATATTAAACCATCAATCTCTTTAATATTGATCTTGACCGCAAGTCAAATCAAGGCATATCAGCTGATCCTGACAAATCCAATCTCTTATCACTTGCTTCATATCGTACAAACGTAAAGCCAATAAGAATAAAAATAGATAGCCAGTAGGTCTTTGGTTTTCCTGGCAGTCGTTTATAAATTTCGATCAAAGTTAGGCACTTAATCATATATCAGACGAATTGTTGAGTATGTTTGCCAGAAAGAATTTTTAGTTCAACTATCTTCGATTCAATCTTTGAAACTTTCAATCTGGTGGGGATCAAGATTTTATTGATGGACCACGCCTCCTCATTTGAAGTATTTATCATGTCCAGAGATTCGATCTGAGTATCATTTTATTCGGTCTTGGATTCGAGATCAGTGCCCGAGTAGAAAATCTATTATCGTGTAAAATGATCAAGTTAATTCAACACTCTCGGTTATTTTCTGCGTAATCTGCAGCAAGTGCATTTGTTGAATTTTTCTCTTTGAGTTGAATTTCTTACTCATGTTGATATAAATGACCAGAGTGACGGATGCTAATGGTGGAAAAAATCAAACAGAGTGATTTAGTGACGTGTGTAAAATATTCAACACGCTTGAGGGTTTGCATGCTGGGCACCAATTTCGACGATTGCTGTATAAATCATGCCAGTACTCACTTTGTGAGAACGAAAATTTTGAGGATGTAATAACTGTAATGAGTGCTGATCATTTTAGGATGAGAGAGTTTTTTCTTTTATTTTTAAAGCTTCGGAGTAACGCGATGACTAATGGGGATTTTTTTTTTTTTTACAAATTATATAATATTTTACTAACAATTAAATCTAAAAGAGTTCCAAATGTGAAAAATTGTACTCTGCTGTAATAATTATTTTATTTTCTTTAAAATTTTGATTTCTGTTGTAATAAGACTGACTTGAAAATTGAAACACTATTCCAAAAAAGTGTCCTCAGTGTGAAATAATCATGTAAGTGGGTTAATTTAGTAACGAACGTGGTCTGAAAATAATAACAGAGTGAGCTGATTTAACGAGATTTCTCTACTCATAAACGCGAACAATAATAACACAAGGCTATAATAAAATTATTAACATGAGAGATTAAAAAAATGAAATCCTTTATTACTTTCATTTTTACCAAAAGTAATTGTTTTATGTTATGCATACAAAAACTTTTGGTGTAAATATGCATTCGAAATTTTGAATAAAAAATCTCTTACGTGTTACGTGTTACCGAGAAAAAAAATCAAGAATTTCGCGTTCGATGTAGTTAAAGCGCTGCACGATCTAAAAAAGCTTCAGACCTCGAAGTATTGAGATCTATAATCGATCATTGTCGCTATTAGTTTACCTTAAGAGGATATCCGAGGATTTTCTTGGAGTTTTCACGGCTCTAGAAAATATATCGTCTCTTGAGAAACTTTAATGAAGGAATAAAAGTAATTTGATTAGTATTTAATTGCAGTCTTGCGCTAAAATAAACACTTCATTTATTTTTAGGAATTATTAAATCAAATTACTTTTATGCATAAATCCTTTATCTTATCATTTCATATTAAAAATGCGTAGGCTTGCATAATTTTTTTTACTCCGCCATAATAAAGAAGTAGAGCACTCTTAATTGAACAAGTTTTTTTCAAATAAATTAAAGCATTTAATAATTTAATTTAAATTTTAGAGTAGTTGTCTAGTCTAGACTATATCGTTTTTAAAATTTCGCTTTCATTATTAATATTCTTACATAAAAGTTATGCTAATAAGTAGTATCCTGATGTTGGCAAATCAAGTTTCGCGAAAATTATGAATTAAAATTTTTGTAATATTAAAATTATAGTATCAGGGTGTCTAGCGGACCGGGAAACCGAGAAAACCCCGGGAATTTTATTTGACCGGGAAAAAGCCGGAAAACTCCACTAGACACTAGATCACTAGATACCCTGAACATTATGAGATGGAAATTTCGATCAAACCTCGAGGCTGTATCGATATTGAACCTGTTGCGAATGTAGGGCGTCAGACGATCGAGATGCCCGCGGCATTCGTAAATGCGAACGTAATTGGATTTACCAAGTACGCACACGCATTTCTACGTGAGCTTCGTTGCGTGAGTCCATTAAGTTCTAGAGCACCACGAGGACCAGGTGGCATATCAGTGAAAGGAAGAGTTTTGAAATCAATCAGAGAACAGTTTAGAAAAAAATATATTATCTAATTTATTTCATATAAATTCAATAAATACTGTTTACTTAATTCAAAAAGTTCTTTTTGTTTCCTAATTTTATCAATAATCCTTCTAAATGGTAACAATTAACAATTCAATTAGAGTTAATAAAAATTCTTTAAAAATAAAATTAAACCGTGATGAATTATGAAAATTCGGTTGGAAACATAATTTTCGTCTTTTTTTGTTGAAAAATATCTTGGATCCATTTAAAATTAGCTGAGAAAAATTATTTTCGAAGCGTCTTTTGTACGTCTTCACTTTCATATTCAAGCGAGAACTTCACTCTTTTTTACGCAATTTTTAAGACCTAGTTTTTTCTTAATGTTCTCTGAGTGTGTGAACAGTGTTGCGATTAATTTAAAAATAGCGCTCGGTTTTGGCCCTTCGTGAAAGCCGCCGACCGGCTCAGTTCTTGTGTAGAGGTCCTTCATGCTGGATTAGTTCGCGAGTGGCTCTTCGGGCAACTAGACGTGTCTTTTTGATTTGAAATTGCGTTGGAAACCACGCGTTCTCCAAATTACCAAGAGACAACAAGTATTTAAACTATACTAAAAAATTACAGTGAAATAGGGAACGTTTATAATATCTTATAGAATTTTTATTAAATTTTTATTATTAAATGATAAAAAAGGAATGCATTTGATAGAATTAAAACTAATTAATAAAAACTTTCAATTTAAAATATTTTCAACATAAATTTCATTTATTCTGATGTAATAAAGACTAAAATTATAATTATTACAGTTATTCTCATGGAAATTGTCAATGAATTTAAATCAACAAGAGAATTTTCATAATAAATACTGTATCATTGCCTCTTATTTGATTTAAGTCATATCACTATCTTTATTTTGACTAAAGACACCTTGTGGAATCCGGTTCGTTACAAAAACACCAAGTTCCTTTTATTTATTATCTGATCAGATGTCGTAATACGAGTTCGATAAGCTCGATATGACCAATGAAAATCTGGAAACAATTGAGCTAAATAAGTTCTGATGTGAAATTATGATTCGGCATTTTAGTCTCCGGCTATCAGTATAATTCATAAAATCTACGCTTTTATATAATCTGAAAGATTCTTGTTCATAGAGGTATCCGTATAGTGATATTACGTAACGATGCGATTATTCATGCTACACCTGGAAATTTGTTGTGAAAATAAATAAGAACGCGGACGTTCAATCTCTTCAAGAATAGTTTCCCGGTAAAATCTTCTGAGGAAGGCTTTATTTCCGTTGGCGGAGACTGAGTCCTTTTCGCGATGCCAAGACAATTGTTTCTTGCTCTAAAATAATTATTTTAATTTCTTTTTCAGTAAAATAATCATCAATAACTCGTAGTAAAAAATTTAATCAATTTAAATTTAAGTAAACGTTAGATATTTTTTCAGTGTTGTAAAAAAAGTTGATATCAATGTGAGAATTGAACGAAGCCTAATATGAGAGTGATACGGTTACATTTTACGAATGGTTCTCGTTCGTGAGGAAGAAACGTGTTTTGGTGGAAGTGGAGTGTTTTAATTATCACTTAATAATAGACATATAAAAAAATCTAAAAATGGCATCGGTGCGAGATTTGAGGAAACTTCTTCATGAGAGAACTGAAGCTCTGAGAAGAAGAGATGAAGATGTCGATGCTCTTGAAAAGGCACTTGAGGAGCGTGATAACACGATTAGACACCTTCAAAATGAAATTGATAAATATAGACAAATTGTGGACCTTAATATGGTCCCTGGATCCTTCGGGCCTTATCAAAGGTTGAAGAGACAAGCCATTTCTGCTGAGCCTTTGCCTTTGAGAACTGATTTAAAAACCATTCGCAAGATCAGCAAACCACAAAGGTATTTAATTTTGAAAGGAATTTTCAGTTAATAATGTTTTAAGTGCCAATTCTCAAAAAGATTCCTGAAAATTGGAAATTTTAAATTAGTGCCTTTATTCTTATCAATTAATCGAACCCAGATGAAATAATAAATTGAGAAATAGGAGCAGACTCATTTATTTTGAACAATGAGTCGTTATAACGAATACTTGAAATATGCATCTTTATTTATTTCATAAAAATTTTTTTTATATTGCTTGTCATTCTTGTTTCGTTCATTATTTATATCTTCAATTTTTTTAAAATAAAAAATTTGATTGCTTGTATAGATTTAACTGAAAGTTTTGAAATAAATAATGGCTGACCAAAAAAAAAGGTTCAGCTCATTTTTTATTCTTAACCCATATTATAGTTGCTATTATTAAACTTGAAAGACGGACGACATTCGAATGAATAATTAGATATCGAACTTTCTCGTCACGTAATTATGCTTTTGCCTTTCTATATATACAGATATACTTTCGATTCAATTAGCATTTTGCTGATTATCAAAAATATCAAAAATAGATTTGAATAATTTAATAATGGAAAACGTATAGTTAACTGGTTTTTGTTTTTATTTATTTTCTGCGTAAATTTACCGAAATTTTAATTTCGGGAAATGTCAATTTTGGGAATTTTAAATTTAGATAAATTTACGTGACCCCTTTTTATAATAAATTAATTTTTGAATGAAATTCTGCCGTGCTAAAATTTATGAGAATGTTTGATTTGGCAATTACATGTTCGGAATCCGTCTCTCACGTGTCTGTAGTATTGTATTGCAATCGTTTTTATTGGGTTGAAGAGCCAGCATCCTTTCGTTAAAAGATTAAGAAAACCATACTTACAACCAGACACTGCAAAACTGTGTCGCGAGTCAAGACTCATGACCTCGTTTCATGAAACATGCGATACAAGCATCAAAAGTGGAGAAATTTGATTTTGACCCCCAGATTCATTGATTCCACCCACATTACATGCTTTTAATCATTCGAAAGCTGATACAACTACAATTTCAAACTCGAATAATATTTTAAATCTTAATCTTTTAAAAGTTTAATTTGCAATAACTATCTTCAGATCTGATGATTGAATTCTTTGTCACAATAATAGCTTCGCAAAAGAATTTCCGCTAATAATAATTTACAAAAAAAATTCCCTGGAGTCTCAAAAAAAATGTATTTTATAGAGACTACTTCTCTGAAATGGGTCGGTATTACATAAGAGTGAATTAATGGATGAAAGAGGAATTAAGATTTTCTTGGATTCGATAAACCTATATTGAGAAATTTCCGCGATTAGAGGACTCTTGGCATCATATCATATATATAGATGTAAGATATCTCTTCTGAGCAAACCAATTGTAGCCAATTAGACTCTTTATCATCTAGTTTAGTCGCTTGCTTGCCACCAGTCTGTCTAGGAACTCGTGCTTGAAAAATGGAAATTGAAAGATTGTGCTTATTATTACTCAAGCCGCAGTCGCTCGTGAGCAACTTTTTTTCTAACATATATACATAAATAAATACATATATGTGTGAGATCGAGATGTTTTTCTTTTTTTCCAGACTATTTTGATAGGGAGTTCTGAAACCACCTTGAATTATTGATTCAGATTATATTATTTTGTTGTATTCGATCTGCATTGAAACGAGTTCAAGGCACTTGAATAAAAGATGATCCTACCTATATTTATTGAATGTGTCTGCCTGCTAAGACTTTCAAAAGTAATAAACAATCACTTTTGAGTCGTATGCGGCCTACATTCAAAAACAATAGTATCTTTAAATAAATTTTAATGTTGTGTATGCTGGGCTATTTTTAACTTAAACACATGTGATACTTTACCATAAGAGCAATTTAACTTCTTCAACTTTATTACGCTCGTAATAAATATTTTTTCCTAAAACTAGGCCATTTACCTCAATTTCAGACGGAAGTAAATTTGTAAATTTGCTCTTAGGGTAATTACCACATGCCCTTTAATGAAATTATAATTTATTGTAGCTACAGTTTTATTTATGCGATAATTTGAGTGATTTCGAAACTAATATTTTGCACAATACTATAATCAAGTTGATTGAAATATCGAAGTGGTTTCAAAACAATTTGAGCAATGAGGAAATCCATATTTGATTTCCTCATCACATTTATTTTAGGGCCAATCTTTGATTCTACAGAGGAGATATTTTACTGCGTATGTATTAAAAATTAAACTCAGACCTAGACACTGAGAACAATAAATCTTCAACTACAAATGCAATCTTTCATCGTCAGAACATTTTTGTACATTCCCATTTAATAATTAAAAATTGAAGATTGAATGATTCTAATTAGAAATAAATCATAAATTATTACAAAAATAATTATACTTCTATAATAATTTATGGTTGCCATTTAAGAGAAAAAAAGGTACAAGCACATGATCTTCATTCATAACACACACGTGTTGTGTAAGTTCATCATCCGTTACTTGGAATAAGTGACCACGACAGAGACAAATGATCGAAAGGCTGAGTTCGAAATGTCATCATCAACGTACATAATCCTAATTTCGAGGATCTCTTTCCTTTTCATTGGTTCTTTTTATCGTTTTTCTTTTGTAATCGAATTTATTTAAAGATCTTCATTTCAGTCCATATACCATTGAAGAAATCTTGAATAAAAATGGTTGTTTACTGCAGGGCGTAAAATTGAAACTAATTGAAAATCTTTTCACTTTTTCAAGGTCACGAGAGCTGATCAAGGCCGCCATTCTGGATAATGACTTTATGAAGAATTTGGAGCTCACCCAGATCCGGGAGATCGTCGATTGTATGTACCCCGTTACTTTCCGTGCTGGTTCAATCATTATTCGAGAAGGAGATGTTGGGTCCATTGTCTTCGTTATGGAAGGTACAAACATAACTCAAATATTTTATTTTTAAGATGAGATCTCGAGAAATTAGATTTTCATTTTAATTGGATTTAAATACGAAAAACATATATACGATAGTATTTTCTCCAGTAATGAGGTACTTAAATTATCGTTGGTATAAGTATGTGCTGCCACAGGTGGCAAGGTACTTGTTTAAGAACGACCTTCGCAATCTTGTTGCTAACCAGCAATTTTCTCGCTCTTGCCCTTTCTATAAAAGTTTAAAGGTCTGTTACGCCCTTTTCGCTCTTTCGAACAATTTAACCTACCACAATTTCGCCATTAAAAATCCCATTTAGGGAAGAAGAGTGAAATAATATTTGCCACTTCATGACTTTCGTGGCAACAAAAGTTAAAAGTATCTGTGAATACAGACAATGTCAGTCTAGCCTTGGAAAACAAGTTTTGTATACTGAAAGTCATGTAATTTTTTATTGAAAGAGTTTCAAATGATTTAAAGGTATAATTTTCAGGACTATGATTCATAGTAGAAAATAGAAGTAAAATGTAATTTTAATTCTTTTTCTGAAACCGTAGATGAAAGATAGCTTCATTTGTTTAAAATTTTGGCATTAATTACAAGACGTGTCGAGATGATTTTCCTGACAAGACGAGTGACTTGTAAATTTGCACGTCAGTAAAAATACATCCCGTTTTAACTACGCCTACCATTAACACTTCCGCAACTTGACTCAACCACGTGCGAGTAATCTTTAAGATTATGAATTTTAGCGAAATTAGTCTAGTTACCTATTTATAAAATTTAAGTTTTGCTAGACATAACGGTTTGTGAATTTCTACTTTTCTCGCTCCAAAGCTAAATTAGTTAAATGGATTAACTGGATTACTCTTTGCTTCATCAATTACATAGGCAAATTAGCTAAATAATGACTAATTGAATCAGGTACCAGGAAGACCTCGAAGAATAAAAATAAAACTTCTTCCCGTTATCATATCTAAAAATATTTTTCTTAGAGTGAACTACAAAAATCCTTAAGGGGCCAAAGGAACAAAGAAAAAGGCCCCACCCTGGAGTCTCGACCCTCGCAGTTCAAATGGGTTTGCGTTGAAAGATCAGGGAAGGGAGTTCTCCATTCGGGGACAACTCGCTTATAATAAGTATACACCATATGATCATATAGTCATACATACTCGACTGGAGTACCAGACAAGACCCGTGGGAGTGGTTTTTCTTCTTTAACAGATGAGAACCACTGTCCTTTCTCTCAAGAGTCAGTGTCGATAGTGGGGGTTGGTTATATCCACGAGGAAGGGGGGTTCCCGTGCATGCTGTTGCGGGCGTAGTTTTCACCAGTCGGGAACGCTGTCAGCGAGTGTCTGTTTCCAAGGGGGACCTTGAGTCTCCAGTCGAGATCCGTCTTTCAGCGACATCAAAAAGTGCTCCGAAGTTCCGGATTCAACGCGCGGGAGTCCCGGATCTTTAGACACCAAGTAGGAAAAACAACCCTTAAAATCAACCAGAAAGTCGCTTGAAAATCGCCTCATTTTGGACCAGTCATCCTAAAGGATTCCTCATGATCCTCTTGAAGAAATGCTAGCATCAAAGGTTTTGCTTTGAGCAAGACTTTATTTTCCAAAATTAGGATGTGGGTTCAAGGTGGAGAAATGAGGATACTGGTTTGTGGAAATATTGATAAATTATAAACATACAGTCAAGACTTCCTTGATTGGAACAGATAGCATGGGAATAGATGTCCATCATCTCAAGATCTATGCTGATGATGCGGGTTCAAGATACTGAGAAACATATTATAGATTCACTGGAAGGCTGTTCTATTACCATTGTGTGATAATCAGAGGATGTTGGGTTTACTGCAGACAGGTTCGTGATTCAGAAAGACTAGATATTGTTACCTTGATTGCAACTGAAGAATATTGTCGTCATCGATTGTAATTTAAAGAACATTGTCATCTTGGGTTGTGACTTGAAGAAAATTGTCATTACTTGCCACTATAAAAGGTTGTCATTTGCCAAGGATAATAGACATCAAGAAATGGTTGTAGAACCAACATTCTCAGAAGAATATGACAATTTCATTGTAATATGAATCAATCGATGTCAAGATTCCAACAAAGGTTGTGACAGACCAAAATAATGAAGATTGTTGAAAACCTTCTTTGTCTGTGATAAGTGGTCGAGAAATAAAATCTTTATTCAAGGTCTTATCATGAGCTGTGATAAAAGCAAAAAATTATGTATAAGTCTTTAGGGAATGATATATCTATGACCTCATCATCTGTGGACCCATAACACTTTATCTGAATGTTGTCACATGTCTCAAAAACTAACCATCTTCGTTTGCATCCAGCAGAAGATCCTCAGGTTTCGAATTTCTGAAGCCACAACCTCTTTGAAAGTCGTTGAGGCTCTGAAACCCATCAAATTTTATGGCTCGATGCAGAAGCAACTTGCAAGTCAAAGTTTATAGCCGAACAAAGTCTCGCAGCAATTTCGAGGGATATTTCCAGTTCAGTTTTTTACCCAGTACTTTAAGATCCAAGTTTTCACCTTGAAGGGCTCTTGAATTCTAAAGATGAAAGTGAGAAGTTACCCAGGTCGAGCAGTCCTGGAAGATCCGGAACTGATTCTGGACCCAGATGCTACGAGAGGAAGAGCAATGGAGCTTCTCTATGAGGCTAGTTGGAGGGAGTGTGATGATAATTGGACGAAGAGTTCAAGGCCGAATAATAGGACTTATAGGGGAAATAGAATTGAGAGGGAAAGTAAGGATGATAGGGAAAATAGGGATGATGATAGGAAAAATAGTAAAGACAGTGTAGAGAGAAGACAACCTTATGCTGAGGTAATAAGTCAGCTTGAGGGAGTTCTGGATGGAGAAGGAAACATGTCCTCGAGTCCAAGGGATGAGAGGTCACCGAGGTCAAGCAGTGGTACCACCGATAGTGACTCAGAAATTAATCAATCGAATGGTCATAGTGGTTTTCTTATTCCGAGACCCAGACTGATTGTACCAGTTCACACTTATGCTCGGAGAAGACGCACTGGTGCACCACCTCCTGGCAGAAGACGTGCTTTGCGAGAAGGTATTTTGGATAATTATTTTGCGATAAGTCACTTGAAGTTGACGATTTTAATTTTAAAAATAGAGGAGCTACCAGTAATTCATTTTAGACATCTGAGGAATCAATACTAAAGATATCGTTTTAATAAATTCACTTATTACGAACAAGTTTATTCGAGACTTAAACTTTGATGTTTAGCAAAGTAATAAATTACGTAAAAAGGTAATTTCAATGCGCCGTAAAGATTGAATGTAGGTTTAATATTTTCCTTCAATAAAGTAGGTAATGTCCGTGTTTAACCAAGTGAGCTATATTTATACAATTGGATATTATTTATGCAAGATATTGTGCAAGAAGCGTTTGAAAAATATTTTACGCTTAATCCGTATATTCTTCGTTTAAACTTTTCAATTATAAATAATGTATCTAATTAAATATATACTCTATTATTATTACTAAATTAAATGTCATTGTGGTTAGACGACTGACAAAGTAAACCAGAAAAGTATGAAAATTAAGAAATTGCTTCTATCCCGGAAATCGATTATTAAATTTATGCCCAGTTCATAAAAAAAGAGACTCGTTTGATTGGGTTGATTCCTGATACTTGATACTTGATAGTTGAATGAAAGGTGAGAAGGAAATGAAAATTACTCTCCCTAATTATAATGTGGAGAGTGGCATCGAAAATCACAAGAATTAAATTCGCCATGGTTTGATAGATTTCCTAGCATCGCGAGGTGACCTAATCGTTTATATCGCTCAGTCATAAGTCCCGTTTAACATTTATCCGGTAGAGAAAGTCGCGTGGACGAATCAAGGATAATGGAAAGGTGCGAGCGAAAATTGTACGATATTGTCGATTCTTCCATTGTAATTATTTAGTCATACATATTGTTTCTATATCATTGGATACTAAATTTCCGTTTCAAAGTTCCATTCTTCTAATTATCCAAAAAATTTTAACTCTTGTACATCTTCTTATTGTGAAAAAAGTCGCTTTTAGATTTTCTAACACGAAGAGACGGTGCAGTTTAAGAAAGTCGATCAGATTTCCTTCGCATTCTGTTCTCTTTCTCTTGGTTGACCTTCTTAACACCTTGCCATCTTCGCAGAGCTTTGCAAAGTTCCAATGCTTATAAACAATTTCGTGGCCATCCTGAATAAGTATATATATATTTCCTTTCTAAGCTGTTTAAATTTTGTCATCTGTAAATAGCGAGATAATCGGATGAAAATGCAAAATCTTGCTTTCATCTCAAGATCTCAGGTTTCTCGTGGAATGAAAATGGATATTGTCATCGCTAAACTTACTAAAGTCTACGGCGAGACGAGAATACGAGATCGTGTGGGTGTTCCAGTCGACTTCTGGTCCGTATTTCTTTTGAAAATAATAATGTCCTGGTAGCGATCGATCAGGACACGATTGTATAGGGAGGCAGGCAAAGGAACTTTGAACAAGAGCAAAAGCTTCGACATACCTGAATACAGAACATTGAACATTGAAGTGAACAATGAACTGTAAGACCGCTAGAGGAGTTCAGTTACGGTTGAAATAAAACCGATGTGCAGGTATCCTGATATCGTATATGCGAGGCAGGAACTCTTTGTCCTGTTATGTCGTCATACCAGGCTAGCTGCCTACCACATGTTATAGTTACACATATACAAACACAAAATAATATACATACACCTTCAATAGCCTGACTGAACCTCCGGTTGCTATTTTTCAGTTTAAAGAACACGTACTCACATTTTTTTGCAATTTAATGAAATTTCGATTGAAAGCCGACAATTCTTGTTATACAATCACTTGTTTACGTTTTGAGGAATTCGCCCAGAGGAAATTAATTCTTTCTACAGTATAAATTGCAATGCCCCAGATTATTTAAAATTCCCGTTGTTTCCGGGACATCGAAGACCCCGACCTGTCTGTTTCATCAGGCGAGTAAGAATTTAAAACAACAAGACTAACCACACACCTTTGTTTAACTCTTTTAACTTGACATGACAATCCTTCTTCGCTTATCCTCCCGCATTTAATTGCCCGGATGACGATGAAGACACAGATTCAATTTTTACAAACAACTTCGACTTTACAAAACATTCGTGAAGCCTCAGTCACGTATTTTGTAATTAAATACCAATGCTCAACACTTTAAGAAATGTTTAACATAATTTTTAAATAACAATTCATTATTGCATTTATTTTTAGCGTGGTCTTTCCTGGGTGCCTTATTATAAAAGCAAATTTTCAAAGCTTTGCAATAATTTACTTGATTCTTTTATGGATGAGTATTTTAAATTCTCTATATACGTGTTAATTATTCATGAAAAGTAAGATTTTTTTGGCCAATTTATTAGTTAAATCATGGAATTAAAATTTTTTTCTGAGATAATTAATAAAATACTTGGTCCAACTATTTATCCTATTTTGAGTTAGCAATTATGTACTTCAATTACTTCTAAATAGGCATGCAGGAATTTGTTTTCTAAGAAATCCCCTGATTTCTTAATTTACTGATGTTTGGAAATACCTTATTCGGTCAGATTCGAAGGCTATAAAACATACTTAATGACACGGTTCAAGAATTGGTTTCGGAAATACAAATCCGTTGTTACTGACAATTAGCACGGATATCTGCAAGGGCTCTCTGAGCACCGCAATCAGGTACTTTCCAAACGATGGAAACGCCCGCGTAATATGCAATCGTTGAACGGAAAGGCCGTGTTCTTGTATTTGTCTGGAACTCATTTAGTCTACTACACTTTATGCTTGAAATCAACATACATTTTATATCATTCAATACTTTTTCTAATATATTTTTTAACACTATATCTTTAAATTAAGACTAAAAACTAAATCAAAGTTCTTTAAAAATATAATCGCTGGCCCTGTAAAATAAATAAACTCTTCTCTCAACCCAAAAATGTCAATCTTGATAGTATCTCCACTGTGAATAATTTTCCCTACTTGACAATAAATTTTAGCTTCATGAATAATCAAAGGCTCGTCGCACATAATTTATTATGATTAAGAACTTTACTTGCATACAACTTTCTATTAATAAACCGTCATACATTTCTCAATAAAGCGTTATGAACTTAATATTTGCATTCAATAAACTTTGAGCTTTGAAAAAACTGAAAAAGATATATATGTATGTATATAAAATGAGGAAAGGCCACTTAATTATTTATCCTTGTATCGTAATAATAATTTATCGCGTATTGAGTATGGGGGAGCCTCTACTCTAGAATCATATGGTATTTTGTATTTAATAGTAATGTAGCCTTAAAGTGGGACATTGGACGAGAGTAGCGGGCGTATAACGTACAATCGTGTCAGAGTTATGAAATGAGATAGCAGATAAATAGGCGAACAGCTTCTTAGCACATCCTCGATCTGCTCCCTTGCACTCTAACATCTATGCTTGCCACTTTGAATTACATATTAATTCGTAGATCGTTATTCACTCGTCAGCCACAGGAGATCCTTGTAAATTGGCGCTTACCATTGGTCCATTGGGAAACGTGGGTTGAAAATACAATACGTTAACTAACCTTTCACCAAGGCTACGATGTTTAGCACTTTTCTTTTTAGTTCTTTGTGTGCCATGGAAATTATAATCCGGTTCTGACCCATTTTTCTATTTTAATTTTCCAACATGAATATATGTACTCTCTTTAGAATATTTCTTTAAAGCAGTAGGAATTTTACGTAATATACAGTTTAAAAAAAATTTATTTTGGCAAATTCGCATTCCTTGAATGTAGATTTGCCAAGAGAAAGTAAAAGCAGAATAAACTGTTGGCTCGTTTACAGTTTTACAACTTTACACTTTTATTGACTTTCTTTTGTTCGACAAATTATCAATTTCAACCACTTATTCACACTGAAGTACAATGTTCACTCTTCACATTGTTTTGCAGTTTACTATAAAAAGCGACTATGATGTATTGTACAGAAAACCGTTTTGTCCTCTTGAAGCGAGAAAATCCATTTAGTATGCGTTTATCCGGACAGAACATCTGCAAATCTCGTGTCTAGCAACTCTTAAATCTGCGAAACGAATAAATTATCCGTCGAGATCGTCTGCGATAAGATTTTGCATTTACAGCTTCGGAATTTCTGTAGGAGGATTCACAAGATGCAACCTCGTTGGCGTTGAAAGACTTGTTTTTATGAAAGGGACCATTAATAAAAGAATGTACAGTGTTCTTTTACAAAAAATATTAGAAACTGATAATAATATATGTTAATTACTCCATAGTAGTTTATAATAAGCGAAGATAAAATAAATTGCGAATCATTAATTCAAATCGATGAACCCTTCATTTTTTATGTACACGGGTTTTCTGGTGGAAAAATAATGAGATTCTCGATGTCTTTGTTTCTTTCATGAACAAGACCTTTACGATGCGAGGAAGTGAAAGCATATATAGTCTGACAATACGGCCATGGACCTTCCCGCCTTGCAACTCCCGTTTTGTAGAATCGAATCGAATAAAAGAAGTCTATAAAAAGTTCTAGCTTATACAATTCTTATATAATTTTCGCAATAAGACTTCGGACGTAATATAATATTAAAAATTTTTTTAAGGCTTTTTAAACAGTTATTTAATATCTAGAGGTCAAATCATTTTCCATTGATGTATTTATGGTTCTTTTAACAAACTGAATAGTTATGTAACATGAACTAATAAAATCGTTACATCAACTGTTAATTTTTTTCAGACCAGAGAAACTTCATGGTGTCTGGTTTGAAATTTAATTTTTAATAGTCGAGAAATTTTCTTTTGTGGTTGCAATTGAAGATGAGGTTCTAGGTCCTAGGAATTAGATTCGAGGCGAGAGATGACCACAAAGTGGCCGCGCGTATATTCATTATATTATGAGTTAATAACAAACAAGTTGTAATAACCGGAGGCGCGAGAGCCCACGTAAATTTTTATTCGAGAGCGCCCTTCTTCTCGGTATCTTGATTCACTACTTACGACACATCCGCCGTCAGACTTTGCTAAACCGGGTATGTAATTTTGCTAAATTAATTTTACAGAAAAATGAAAAAGATTCGACACGAATTGGAGCAAATATAGAAACGTTTCAATTCAAATCAATGTTAATTTGAAATCTAATATTTTAATTTTCTTGATAGCCTTATTTTCTGGGTCAAATTAATTGCTACATCAATTAGTATCAAACACTTCTTCAATAAAAGATATTATTGAATGTCAATAGATTCAATGACTATTTCCTATGATACTAATAATGTGAATAAGTTTCCACTTAAAACTTAAAATAGAATTGCCTTCTTGGAATTATATATTTCCCAGTTCTAATTTTAATTTCAATTTCAAAATAACTTTCTATGATGTTATAAAAATAAAATTACGGTTTATTTCTTGCACGTCGAGATTCTTTTATAAACTGCACATGTGGTGTAATAGCTCCGTGGGAAATGTTGAAACGTGTAACTATTATCGTCAGCTAAGAGAGCATAAAGACTATTTAAAAATTCTTTATCCCAATATAGTATATTTACTCATAAAGAATTTCATGATATAATTTTCCCGTAATAATTATTTGTTACAATTCCATATTCTGAAAAAGGTGCATCAAAAGAAATATGATTTTGAATATTTGAAATGATTTATGTTTTATTTTATGTAATTATAATTATAGGCAATTTAATACCTTTTGGAGGAAAGTATACATTTTTTTAATTCCGGAAGTGTTTCCTACAATCAAAACAGATGCTTTGAAGCAATAATATAATTTTTTAGAGAGGCTTTCACGAACGCATGTCCGCACGTATAATCCATTTGAATTATTGTAATTGCAGAGCGGATGCTTTTTACCTTTTCCTGTTTCTTTTCATTCTATTTTATTCTTCGCCTCAAATTTTCACTAGCTTTTCCCACTTGGTCATCGAACCGCGAAACCTGAATTAATCGGTTACCATATTTACGACAAATCTGCCGAAACGATTCCAGTGAGCCACTTATGATTATAAAAAAATGTTTATTGGTCTTAAAATGAGTAATAAAAGCTTTAACTGGATCACATTCGATCAAATTATAAATTTATCAGATTCAATTTTATTTTATCAATCAAATTACTATACGTAATTTGATTGATAAAATAAATCTGTTCATAAATGCAGGTTTATCGATTTACTTCAAATTTACATTTTTATTACTCGGTCGAATTTTATAATTGATTCAAAAATTCAAACTTTCTCCTTAAAATATTGACATGAAAGATTCACTTCTAAATATGTATTCATCGTGACTAAACATATTGAGCATAAAAAGTTAATAAAATTCCCAAATTATAAGTGTCACGTGAAAGTAGGATAATATTATTATACAAAGAGGATATTATTTACGAGCTATATTATGTCATTGTTTATGCAGAAAAGTTTATCTTAATGATTCATGCTACACTTTCACATTTACTTGCAGCTTAAAATAACCACAAAGGGCTGAAATGTAGGCTAAACTAAAAGTCGGTCGTTCTTTCCAATCAGATTTCTTCAACCTTGAGACGAATCTTTACAATTTTTTCTCATATAAATACGGTCCAAAATATTTTTGCCTCCGAAAGTCTCCTATTTTTATAAACTGATAAGCTCTTTATATCAAAATTCTTTTCATTCGGCAATTTTAATAAATTATTCGTTGAATTGTGGGACATTATCATATATAGAACATTTATCATAATAAAGTGTCAAATGTAAACGTGGGTGGGGGGAAATGGGGCAAATTGTACCACTGGAGAGATGCTGTCACTTTTTATTAGGCACGTGGCTTCTGATAATATTTGGCGACTTGAGAGAGAATAATGGTGCCAATTTAAACTACTGGGTGTTGGCAACTTATATATTATGATTTTATGGTCCATTAAAAATGAATAGCTTGTTAAAAAGGCCCCAAAAATAACGAGGCATTTGCTAACAATGTTTCAATTAATTTTTTTGATGGATTAAAAATGAGCTTTTATACTAATATTACTCATTATGCAAATGCGAAATTTTCTACTTTCCTTGCCTTCTTTTTAAAAAATGTTTTCTAATTAATTTTTTCTTCGTTTAGCTACCATACCTTGAATATTATCCGGAAACTGATTTATAATTTTTCCTGAGTGCTCTAGTAATAACACATTCAGGGCGTTATTTCGAATGAGATAATGATTATGTTTTTTGCCTTGTAAGAAGGATAAAGTGGCTTTTATAGCCTCAATTAGTTCATGGCTATTTTAGACTCAAGTAGACACCTCTCAAGAAATGCACTAGAACCGTTTATAAAGATTTAACCGGAAACATTTAACTTCCGCTGTATCAGGTTTTTCTCTTTAATTTATTCAATTTTGCAAAATCGTTTTAAAAAATGTATGCATATTTGCCAATGGGAAGCAATAAAAAATTATTTACTTAAGAATGAAGTAAGAATGTTTGTCGAGTCATTCAATTTTTTATCCAAATTGTAGAGGATATTGAAGTATGGCTTAATAGATGCTAAATTTTTTTATTTAGTATAAAATATTATTACGTATTCCCAAACTAATTTATCATTATTTGATTTTAACAATGCATGAATTATCTTAACTGACATCAATAAATTTAAATCCGACTGACCCTATTTTGTATTGAGCTGGCGTTTAAAATTTAAAGCCCGCTAGAGAATTTCCGTATAAATGTCACATTGAATTGAATTTGCAGCCTCTTGCAAGAACTGGTGTCAGTTTAAATGCCATTGGAACATCATGCGTGCCATTTAGATTGAAGGTCCATTGTATTTCTACAGGACAATCGATTAGAAATGCCAGTTAAAGTCTCGTCTGACTATTTCATTTTATTTTTTTTTTATTTTGCTATTGTTAATTCATATAATCTTTTTCTTATTCAAAATGTCTTGCTATGTTTTAAAATTTAATTTGAGCAATTTTTCTAAATGGATTTTCTTTTTTGTTTCAGAGGGAAAGGTGGAAGTTTCGAGGGATGGAAAATATTTGAGTAGTTTGGCACCAGGAAAAGTTTTGGGTGAATTGGCCATTCTATACAATTGCAAAAGAACGGCAACCATAACAGCAGCCACAGACTGCCAATTGTGGGCCATCGACCGACAATGTTTCCAAACTATCATGATGAGAACCGGTCTTTCGAGACAAGCAGAATATACGGATTTCCTTAAGAGGTATTACGAAATTATAACTTTGTCACCTTTCGTGGGAAAGCAAACCGGAACTGCAAATTCTTATCATTTTTTTAGCACATTTTTTTTTAGATTTTTATTAAAAAATTTATAAGAATCTAGTACATTTGTCACCCACTAATTGAAAACTGTGGATAAACGTATTTTTTTTTGACAAATCTTTTTTTTATAAATTCCGGATTCATTCATGAAGTTTTCTGAATGAAGTACGAAAATAGCGACGAGAAATATTATTTTCTGAGGTCTGGGCCATCCATAATTTAAAGCTTGGAAAATGAAGAATTATAAACTTCTAGTTCCGAAGAATTATGGTCAATTATAGCCAGCTGTATAAATACTATAAATAGCTTTCAACGATCAACCTCATCATCACTTCGTGTTTTCAAATCTCCGAGTTTCGCATGCCTGATCGACTTCGAAGGAGTATGAAATCCATTATCAATTATATCTCTGTAATTGGATTTGCCAAGATTACGTTTAGCTTTTTTTAACTTTGTAGGAAAAGGCCAAGAAAAACGAAATTAGCTTTGCTAAAATGAATATTCTTTGCATGCTAAAAGATTTATCCGAATAGCAAAGACAGAATTTGTTACTATAAGAAAATTCTTTATCTAAATTTGAAATAGAAATTTCAAACAGAATTAGAATAAATGGAATTTAATACTATATTTTTGCATATTAAAACTTAATATTTTCCAATTGAGTTTTTCGAAGACTATTTAAAAGTTAGCATGAACATTTGTAATTTTTTTTTCTTTTAATGTTCCTCTTCTAGGAAGATCTTTCCATAAATAGATTCTCATTAGTAGAGCGGCAAATCAGTAACACGCGTGGTTAAAATCGCTGGTTTTCATATTTTAAGTAGAACTCTAGGATGCAAATCAGATGAAATGGAGAGATTATTTTTTTTTTTAATAGTTTCAAAGAATCTTCATAATCGAATTTTTTGTTTCAGCGTTCCTATTTTCAAGGATCTTCCTGGTGAAACTCTCATCAAAATCTCTGATGTCTTAGAAGAGGTAAATTTAATTGTCACAGCGAGAATCTAAATTCTTGAATTAATTATTCATTCAGAAGAATTGAAATAATAACAGTATCAAATTAAAGGAGTAAGATTTTTTAAAAGACTAACTGTTAAGTAGATTATTTCCATTTACTATTTTTCTTTAAGGAATAAATAAATTGGAATAAAAACTTGATTCTATAAAAGATAAAAAAGTTTGCAAGGGACTTATTTTCTTATTATTATTAATGTTTTAGACATTCTATAACAATGGCGATTACATTATTAGACAAGGAGCAAGGGGAGATACATTCTTTATAATTAGCAGAGGACAAGTAAGGGTAACAATCAAACAACCTAATACGACAGATGAAAAGTATATCAGAACTTTGAGAAAGGGTGACTTCTTCGGTGAAAAAGCACTTCAAGGGTTAGTATTAGTATTTTTTTTCATTGAGATCCTTATTTAATTATTATTCCTTTAATTATTTTTGATTATAAAGCAATAACATTTTTCCCCTTGAGAATAATGGAACTAAATTGTATAAAATTAATTTTCAGAGATGATCTTAGAACAGCAAATATAATAGCAGACGATCCGGATGGAGTCAGTTGTCTCGTGATAGATCGAGAAACTTTCAATCAACTTATTTCATCCTTAGATGAGATCCGGACTCGATACAAGGACGAGCTAGTCGAACGTAGAAGGTAAGACAATTCAATAATAAATGAATCGATACTTAAAGAATGTTAAATGTCAATTGCTATTTAATTTACCAGGCGTTAAAATAGATCTATCAAATACCAGCTATCAATTCAAAAGTTAAACAAACATTTGATTCGTGAGTCATAAATTGAGGGTATGAAAAAGTAGCGACTGCAAATTAAAAAACCGCGATTAATTACCTTGAACTTTTAGCAAGTTTCTCGTGAAATTGTGGAATTGCTGGAAGTCCATTTATCGCAGTGTTAATTAAAATTACAAAATTGTGTTTCACGCCTGACACAAAGGATGGAACAATAATCTGCTTGGGTTAAAAGTAAGTTTCAGGTATTGCATGTCGAAAAAGTAGGTAGTTGAAGTCTTTGCTTTTATTTTCGAAATTTGCATTGCAAAGGAAGTTGGCTATTGAGGCCCTTTTTTGGGCATCCTCCGATTTCAATCGTAATTGCATATTTTATTCATTACGAGAAAAAAAGGAGCCTTATAATCCACCTTCTTTGATCATCTTTCACTTTTCTCTAATTACTAATTTAAATCTATTTAGTAAAATTGCAAAAGTTTTTATAAACCTTCCAAAGAAAAAATTAGAAAATTATTATTTTAGTTTTTGTTATTGGAATCTAAAAATTTATAATTTCCTGTGTTCATATAAAACTAGAAAGTATTTCAGTAATTTATCGCATATAAAATTATCTTGTGTATTGAGTCAATAAAGATTTTCACCGAGAATCTGCATTTGCATATAAGAATTGCTGAATTGCAGCGAATAAATTTTATCTGAGGAAGTAGGAAGTAGGGAATAAAAGCAAATTGAGTGAAAAATAAATTGGATAAGAAAAAGAGTTGAATTTGTAAAATGTGAGAAAATTAGTCAAGAAAGTGATAATTCCAAAATTGAAAAAATTTTATTTCAAGTTAGTTTATTAGCAGGTCATTGGAGTATTTTCTAGCGAGGGATTCAGCATTTGAATCAAATGTTGTTGCGATTACCGGATAAGTAGATTCACTTGCGCTTTCTACTTTCTAACATAAATTACCGAGAAACTCCTGATCATTAAATCGATCTGCTCACCATAATTCACACGCATTTTTAATACAAACTCATCTAAATTTATACAGTCGTGACCTCTACCTTGTTGAGTTAATAACTTCACCAGTCAAGCAGAAATTTTCTTTTATTCTTATAGTGTCTTGAATCTCAAAAATTTCCCAATTTAATTGCATTGATCACATTAATCAAATAAAGCATCTAAAAAAAGGAGTTCTATTGTCAAGGTCTATCTTAATTTAGACTTAGAAGATTATGTTATTTACCGAGACTATAATAATAAGAGACCATAAAATAGTTTGTTTGTAGTTAGTATGTCTTAAATATGTTTCACATTCCTTATCTTCCCTATTAGTATAGATAAGATTCTCTTAAAGTGAATTACGTAAGATTTAAAGTCAATAGTCGCTTAATTTTAAAATTAACTAATCTGGTTGGGGATATTCCTAAGGATATTCCTTACATATCCCTTGACCGCCATCCTTTCCAGTTTGCTGAATTTTTATGAGTCACATTTTTTGTGACTCATAAAAATTTTATCTTGTGATAAAAATCGAAAATTTGCTACAGAAGCAGTCATTTAAATGTGAAACCCAGTCAGGAAGCATTAGATTTAAGTTCGCGTTAAAATGTTTGAAGATTTAATAATTAGAATGTGGAAAAGTTTAAAAACTTGGTTGAAAATGAAGAAGAATATGGCGGCTCAAAAGACTGAAATAATAACAGTAAGATTATTAATTTCTAGACTTAACGAAGAGTTCAGAGACCTACGATTACAAGACCTTCGGTCCTTGGCAACTTTGGGAGTTGGAGGATTTGGAAGAGTGGAATTGGTGCAGATTGCTGGTGACAGTTCGAGATCATTCGCCCTGAAACAGATGAAGAAGGCACAAATTGTTGAGACGAGGCAACAGCAACATATCATGTCGGAAAAGAGAATTATGGGAGAGGCTGATTGTGATTTTGTTGTCAAACTTTTTAAAACGTTTAAAGACAGGAAGTACTTGTATATGCTGATGGAGGCATGTCTTGGTGGAGAATTATGGACGGTTTTGAGGGACAGAGGTCATTTTGACGACTCCACAACTAGATTTTACACTGCCTGTGTTGTTGAGGCTTTTGACTATCTTCATTCTAGAAACATCATCTACAGGGATCTCAAGCCTGAAAATCTTCTTCTAGATAGCCAAGGGTAATTAGCACAGAATTCTATAATTTTTAGTATAGTTTGGTATTCTTGGGCGTTTCGACGTGAAATTTCTGTCCCTGACCTTCATAAATCTGTAAAATATCTCTGTTATATTCTAGAGAGAATCCGTCGCATGTAGAAAATTATGAGTTCTCAAATGAAACTTTCTCTTGACCCATCCGCCTTTTATAATCGTCTATCTTTAGTATACGAGAATTTCAAGATCCTTCATATGTTGATGATACAAAAATCCAGATTTTTCCTTCTCTATAAACAGCGAGATTTCTCAGGACTTTCTACTTCCGAAGCACAGAGATAAATTTATGGGATACAATTTCATTTGTCTTGAAAGTATCCATAAGTTTGAATTGAAAATATGAATAATAAGGAAATTACATACCAAGAATTGTTATTGCAACAGAATTTTTATGAACTTTATTTTTGTCTTTTTTTTAACTTTAGTTGTTTATTTTTTAATTTGGGTATCAAATTTTTATTTTTGATCTTTTTGTATTTAGGTACGTGAAACTGGTAGATTTTGGATTTGCTAAACGTCTGGATCATGGGAGAAAAACGTGGACTTTCTGTGGAACGCCAGAATACGTAGCACCAGAAGTTATTCTCAATAGAGGTCACGATATTAGTGCAGATTATTGGTCTCTAGGCGTTTTAATGTTTGAACTTCTCACTGGAACACCTCCATTCACTGGTGCTGATCCTATGAAGACTTATAATATAATTCTTAAAGGGATCGACGCCATCGAATTTCCCAGAACGATAACAAGAAACGCTACTGTTCTTATCAAAAAGTTGTGCAGGTGAGACTCAAAAGAATAGACTATATTTTTATTTACGGGTCAATTTTGTGTTTTAATTATTACATAATTCTAATAAATTAACTTTTTGTTTTTAGAGATAATCCAGCCGAGAGACTTGGTTATCAGAAGGGAGGAATTAGCGAAATCCAAAAGCACAAGTGAGTTAAATTTTGAAAATATATTTATAAAAATAATACTTTGTGGGAATCAAATGCATTTAGGTCAAAATTAAAACAGAAAATTTATCGTTCTATGCAAACGTCAGGATTTTAACAAAGGTATTTGGGTAACAAAATTCTACAAATATTTTGTATTAATTATATTTTGAAATATAGATACGAATAAATTCTCCTTATTAAAATTATTTTTTCTACTCCTTAGATGGTTTGATGGTTTCAACTGGGAAGGCCTGAGAGCAAGAACTCTCGAACCACCAATAATGCCTCGAGTTCAAAATCCCACTGATACAGCAAACTTCGACGAATATCCACCAGATTCCGACCCACCTCCTCCAGATGACATGTCAGGCTGGGATAACGACTTCTAACACATCAGAAACGGCCATTCGGCACTTTTTTATGACACATTCGTTGTATCTGACCGGCCGAGTGGTCTGCAATTCCCTCCACGGAATCTCTCGTCTCGATACTTTTCCCAACTTTAACGAGAGAAGGTGGAAATCCTCGATCGAGACACTTCCTGCACTTGAAAGAGATGGAAAGTCGCAATTATATTGCCGCTTCCTTAACACATGAAAATCCCGAGAGGCAAAGAATCTGACTTGAAAAATGTGAAGATTGTTATAAATGTGAATCTGAACCTTTGTTACTTGTATAATAATACGCTTTAAGAATCTTTGCCCTTCGGTTCTTTTCACGGTCTTCCATCATTTCTAGGAAATATTTGAATTGTGATTTATTGAATCGATGCTTTAGACATTATAGACGATATATTTTTAATTATTGTTAAGTCCTAGGTATTAGCAAAAATGAACCAAGCAAAATAAATACGAATTTATATTCGTACGTAACTTTTCTATTTCTGAGGCATCGATTTGAATAATTACATCGTGAATTTTACACTAAACACAGATAATGCATATCCTAAGATGTGAAACCTATATATTTTAAACCAAGAAACAAGGACCGGGCTTGTGATAAAAATTGTGGCCTTCGAGACTCGCGTTTGCGCGAAAATATTTCGAAGGCGGTGCAGCGCAAAGAGAATTTAAAGAGTGTAAATTTTGACTGAGCTCAGGTCGTTTTTAATCGTTTTTAACTTTGTGCTGCGAAACGTCCGCCACGAAAGTTCTTGAAATGTAGAATCTAAAACACAAAATACATACCTTGGAGCTGTTTATTTTTTTTGTAAAATACGTAGAAAGGAAATTAGACTCGGCATTTTTTAATAAAATGCGATTAAGGGAAGAAATTAAGTCTTGTTTAGAGGTTCAAGAAGCCACATGCCAGTGGGCCAAGTGCCATTATTACGTATAAAAAAATCATGGGTGACGGACAATACGCAAGAAAGCAAGCTCAACATGAAAGTTTCTCTTGCCGCACTGTACCTCGAACGAATGCGGTCTCGTCCGATCGCTGTTCAGTTTTATTCTCATGCGCAGATTCGCCGAGCTAATTGTTGTTTTGTTCGTTTTATAGTTTATTGTCATAATTCTATTTTAATTATATTGAGGCTTCAGGCCATGTAAATAAATTCTATACATATTATACGGATATGAAAAATATTATGTATATCTATATTAAATAAAGTTTTATTAATGCAAAAGTTAATATTTTATGAATTATAATTTTGTTATATTCTCTTTTCTCAGGTGAAGGGATCCAAGTAATAATGCTATTAGGTAACATTTTAAAATCGCAATTATATAGGCATTTTTATTTTCTCTGGTAAATTAAGGACAAATTTGCTCATATGTTTGACATTTTTTTGTTTGAATGCTACTTCATCTATATTTAAATTTTAAACTTTTACATTTTCCCGCCAGTGGATCAAAGTGACCATGTGACACATGACTTCCAAACGTCATTATCATTATACGTTATCAATTTATCATCAATTTTCCTCAATCTTCAAATGTTGACAAATGTTGATGATTGTCGCTTGATGGCGCTGCTGCAGTGAGGACGCTATATCTTCGCTTGCTCTCTGTTTATGTTTGTAGTTTGTAGTAATATTCGTTTAATTTTGCATTAATTATCAATTTTCTTTCGCCATTTTGAGCATGAAGTAGAACTCAAATGTAGTTGTTATTTAAATTAAGTGGCGAAGGGCTTCAGACGCGGCCATTTGCAGAATTTACTTAGAGTACAACTGACAAATTAAGGTTAGTTCTTGTAATTTTAAAAAACTTTTTTTACTTGCGGCTTCTTCTAACTCGAATTCTTTATCTATAAGGTAAAAAAACATTTCTTTGAAAACCTAGTTTCCTTGGATTTCATTTACAAGGAAGACTCGAAATAATTTATTCTATTTTGAAAGATCCGGTGATTCTTTAGGCATTCTGTCAAATTGATTCTGTGATTTTATATATTTGTACATTTGCTTTGGAAATTTGATATCCATAAAAAATAGAATTGTGATATTATTTTAAGAATAGAAATATTCATGGCAGCAGTTTACAACAATTTTTGAGTTCACCTTGATCAAACGCAAGAATATATCGCTCTTTTGTTTTACGTTGCCATCAGTAACTATTTTACTAAAACAAAACAAACTTTAAATTAAAGAAAAACACTTTTTTACTGTAAGTAAATTAGAAAACAATTAATCTTATAAGTTCATAGAATTAGAGTTATATATTAGAATTTACTGAACTCTTTCGACATTTCAATATTTTCAATATCTAGAATAAGCTTTCTAAGGATTTTGAAGAATTATAAAGAATATCCAGGCATTCCTTGAGATTTTCTGTGTTTCTAATAATTTCAAGAGATTTGTAATTATTTTAAGTGATTTTAAGAGGATTCTAGGAATTTTAAGGGATTACAAAAGATTTTTAAATTATTTAAAATTTATTCGCATTTTTCATACTTTTCTGTCAGGAAAATTTGTATGAAAGTCTGGGAAATGTAAGAAAAATTAAAAAATTGAATCTTGTGTCCACCCTGATAAATGATATTTTTTACATCGCAGCAGTTTATTTGCTTCACATGGTTTCGAATAAGAATTTTCTTCATATTCTGTCAAATCAGCAAGAATGCTATTCAGTGACGCCTGTTACTTAAACATAATCTTATCGCATAACAATTTTTTATCACTATTACCTACCACTTTCGTCCAATCTTGAAGCCCTGAACCAATAAAATCAACAATAAAATCTCAATGGGATTGCAATTAATAGTCAATATTGTCCTCGGCTCAGATTACTCAGTCTCATTTAGCGCTATACCGAGCTAATTGCTTACCAGTTTCTTATAACCAGGCTTGACAATCCGAATTTAACAAATAAAAATTAATAACAAAATAAAAATTTCCTAACAAAACTTGATATTTTTTCAGAAAATGGCAAACGGAGCGGGTAGAGGGCGAGGAGCCCTTTTGGAAATGTTACGGCGAAGGCAAGAAGAAGATAAGGCTGCAGAAGCCAGAAGAGCGGAAGCAGATAGAACATGTCCTTTACCAAGTTTGGGTCGTGGTCGAGGATCTTTAACAGCCCCTCTACTTTCATCAACAGCAGAATCTACCCCAGCATCAACGCCAGCTGCAGGTCGTGGACGGGCAAGTCTGTTAGAATTTATTCGAAAAGACAATGAATCAACAGTGGCTTCTACAGCAGTTTCTATTGGTCGAGGCAGAGCTTCGTTTTTGTCTGGACTTTCGCAACGGTACTTCATCAATTTTCTTAAAAATGACATTTATGTATAACGTAATGCTTTAGCTGCAGTACAAAAATCATTTTCGGGTTTTAGTTCGACCTCAACTACTACTACAACATCGTCAGGATCAATCCCGAAGATGACAGGTCCAGGTGATGTTGCTGGACCTCTCTCTAAAATAAGTTTGGAAGATACTAAATCCTCTCTAGAGACTGAAGTGATTTCGCGTCGAGGAGAATCTGGTAATGAGTAAGTTTAAACTCTATATTATTTTTTTTAACAATTCATTAATTGTATTTTTGTGATTGTTTCTTATTGTTAGTCCTAGAATTTAATAAGCAAAAATATGAAATACTTTTAATTTTCAGAATCGAGCTCACCGCGAATTACATAAACCTAAGCATAACACCTGGTATGGGGTTAAATGTTTATGAAGTACGATTTTCTCCGGACATAGATTCGCGTCCTCTCCGAAGAAAACTTTTAAATCAACATATAGAGTTCATTGGCAAGACGAGAAATTTTGACGGCTCGTTGCTATATTTGCCCAGAAAACTTGAAAAAGATGTAAGTATAATTTTTGTTTATCATCTTAAAAAATCACGTCTAACTCAATATTAAATTAGTTTTTTTTTAAAACTTTTTAGCGCACCACACTAGTGTCTGAACATCCAGCTGATGCGTCAAAAATTCAGCTTTTACTCATTTTTAAGAAGACGCAAGCTATGCACGAGAATGTTACTTTTTTTAATGTTCTAATCAATCGTGTAATGCGTGCTCTTGAATTAGTTAGAGTTGGAAGAAAAACATTTAATCCAGCCTGCGCTCATATTATTAAACAACATCGTTTGGAAATTTGGCCGGGATACGTAACAGCGATAAATGAATATGAAGGGGGCTTAAAGCTGTGTATTGATTCGAGTCATAGGGTCATGCGAAGAGATACAGTTCGTGATTTAATGTAAGTCAATTAAATAATGCTTTTATCTGAAAGATTTTTTTTTATATGAATGTACTTTTACATAGTTAAGAATTTTTATTAAACTTTGACTGCATTTGGTATACAGCAAAGACGTCTATCAGAAGAATCCAAAAAACTACCAGGATGCTGTTTGTCAAGAAGTGTTAGGTATTTCGGTACTTACAAGATATAACAATGAGACTTATCGAGTCGATGATATTGCCTGGGACAAGAATCCCAAATTTAAATTTGAGAGAAAGGGTGAACTAATTTCCCTGATTGAATATTATAAAAATCAGTGGAATCTGACTATTCAAGACCATGAACAGCCATTGTTGGTCAATCGGTCAAAGGAGCGTACTTCTACAGGACAGGTACGTCTTTTTTTATTCCAACCTAGTGCATTCAAAACCTTGTAATTTATATTAATGAACCTTCCATTAAAATAATAACTATCGAAATTAATTTTAAAGACCCAAGAGAGAATGCTTCTCCTAGTCCCAGAATTCTGCTACTTGACTGGAATTTCTGATACGATGCGTAACGATTTCCGTATCATGAAAGACATCCATGGAATCACAAGTTTAAACCCTACCGGACGAAGAGACGTGATTCGGGCTTTTATTCAAAAAGTTAAAGAAACTGAAGTTACAAGGGAACTTTTGGCAGGTTGGGGATTGCGTTTGGAAGACGACACAATAAAAATGAAGGGAAGATCTTTGCAACCCGAAATGCTAATTTTTGGGCAAAACAAGACAATGTCAGCTGGACCCAAAGCCTCTTGGCCCGCTGCTAGTAGAACGCCAGTTTTGCGAACTGTTAGTATTTAATAATTTATTTTTCTACTTAAAATATATAATACATTTAATAAGATTTTTTCTTGTAGTATTAATACTGTTATTGTATTAAAATTATATTTTTCTCTTTTCCAGCCTCATTTGAATTCGTGGGTTCTTCTCTTTGACAAGAAAGACGAACGTAAGTGCAGGGAATTTGTTCAATTATTAAAACACGTTGGGTCTGAAGTTCAAATGAATGTCGGAGAACCTGAAATGATTGCGCTGCCAAATGATAGGACTGAAAGTTTCTTAAACAGCCTTCGTAAGATTATTAGATCCAACATTGACATGGTTGTGATGGTGTTCCCAACTATTCGACAAGACAGATATTCAACAGTTAAAAAGTAAAATTCTACATCTACGCCATTATCTTACAGACTATCGAACTTCGAATTGAAACTATTTTATGATCTAACACAATTTACTTACTTACAGGCTTTGCTGTGTAGAAATGCCGGTTCCATCTCAGGTGATTCTATCAAAAACAATCGGATCGGATCCGAAAAAAACCAAGAGTGCAGTTGAGAAGATTGCTCTGCAAATGAATTGTAAACTTGGAGGAGCGCTTTGGGCCTTGAAAGTCCCATTCGTAAGTAAATTTTGAATTTTGTAACCTATTTTTAGAGTTTAAAATAATTGTTCAGTTCCACATAGCAGTTCAAAATCTGGTATTAATTATTGTGTACTCCTTTATTTGTTTTTAATCAGGATAAGTTCATGATTTGCGGAGTGGATGTTTATCACGCTGGAGAAGGAAAAGTAACTCACGGAAGCGTCGCTGCGTTCGTAGCTAGCATGGACAAAGGTCTCACATCGTGGTACTCGAAAATTTGCATTCAAGCTCGCAACCAGGAGTTAGTCGATCTCCTGAAAATATGTTTGATTTCTGCCATCAAAGCTTATCAACAGGTGCTTTTTTAAGAAATAATTTTAAATAGATTCTTAACATAGGTTTAATGAATTTTAACTATAGTTTTATTCCAATGCTTTTTTTGTTTTAGAAAAATGGGTTTTTCCCAGATAGAATTTTCCTCTACCGAGATGGTGTAGGCGATGGACAATTGGATGTAGTCTCCAACTACGAAGTACAGCAATTGATATCTGCTTTCTCGATGGTCGAGGAACATTATTGCCCCAAATTAATCATCGTGATTGTCCAAAAGCGAATAAACACGAAGATTTTAGCTGTTAATGTAAGTAGCAAACTCTAGAAATTAGATATTTATTCAGGGATGTTATTAAATTGAAATTGATCAATTTTAGCGTCGTGAACTCGATAATCCGCCACCAGGAACTATCGTGGATAGCGACATCACACGGAGAAAGTTCTACGACTTCTTCCTCGTTTCTCAGAACGTTGGGAGAGGGACAGTCTCACCAACTCACTATATCGTAATCCATGACGATTCTGGTATGAAAACGGATCACTTGCAACGATTGACATATAAATTATGTCATCTTTACTACAATTGGTGTGGCACAGTAAGAGTACCAGCACCTTGCATGTACGCCCACAAATTGGCGTATCTTGTAGGCCAAAGTCTCCAAATGGAGCCAAATGAAGCTCTTGCCCATAATTTGTATTATCTCTAACAAATCTAAAGAAGATACATCTTTAATAAAGAGCTGAAAAAGATTGAGGCATGAATGAAGTTTCGCTTAGGAGTGAAACAAGAACATGATTTTGATGAACAAAGACTTTTCCATGGGAAACCAAAGTCTGTAGAGATTAATCTATGACGACACTATTAATTTAACAGAAAAACTGGTAACTATTTCTCTTTTTTTCGTTTTTGATATTTATTCCTTTCCATTGAAAAATCTTCTCTCAATTCGAATTACAATCTTTAGACTGTTTTTGTTATTGATCTTTCCTTTGCTGGCAGTCTGTTAATTTACAAATTATTTTTTATTCAATTATTTGGGACAAGTTTAAAATATAGTTATGTGGTATATAAATTATAATAAATAAATATAGTATACGTTATAAAAAAATGTTTAAGCTGATATATTTTTATAAGATTAGATAATACTGAAAAGTTAAAAAAAAAATGTTTATAAAGGTTGTTGTAAATGTTCATTCAAATTGATAACGAAACTGTTTAGTTTCTCGTAATTTGAATTTCTTCAATTAAAAATTAATTGGCTCTACATATTTCCTTTTGTTTATTTGAATTTGGATTGTTTTAGAATTCACTTTGACAATGTTTGACTGCTAGCTTCTCCGAAAGGGACTTACAAGAAACGTGTACTTATTGCATTTACTCTCACTTTTTATTTTAGTGAGTTTGAAATTGTATAATTATATTAATGTATAAAATTAAAGACATATAGCTGTTTATACTGCCCTGATTTTTTAAATCAGAATCGATTTAATTAAGTTATGAACATTTCAATGTGAGAAATCTTGTTTTGCATGAGAGAATATATATTCTTAAATATTTCAGTATGCGACTTGCAGGGTAAAATTTTTGTATTCCTGTTATACTATATTAGTGTAATGATTTCAAGTTTGTTGAACATTTTATCTCTTGCCAGAAGTTCCAAACTTGGATGTCCTGTTTTAAAGTCATAGATTATGCAATTACATAATTCTCGAACATTTGTACAAATTATCACTTTCTTTTCATTTTCGAAATGAAAAGGAAGAGATAACTTGTATAATTTTTCGAGAATTTCCACGATTCTAAAAATATGTAAGATATGAATTTAGAAATTATAACGAGTTAATATTTCAGAAGTTTAATCAGGTATTAAGTTATTTTAAGCATTAGAGATTAGAGAAATCCGACGAATGTTAACCAAAACAACATACTAAATTGTTTTTGTTCTTCAAATCCAAGGGCATTTGTCACTTACCATTATTATTTACTTACTACTACCCCGGTTAATCTGAGTGTGCAAATCATTGATCAAAAGTGTATGTAAGTGTGGGTTTTAGTTATAGTTATTATTAGTGATAGAGTGAAAAAATTTTGTAATTTTATATAATTCGAAGAAGTATTATTCATATTTTTATACCTGATTGTTCAATTTTAAATAAACTCGTAAATTTAAATAGATTTTTTAATCGAAATACATACATACTTAAGCGGTCATGTTCTTCAGTTTTTAATTATAAGGGAAAATCTGATTGGTTTTTTTGGAAATGGCGCGAATTTGTGTGAATGTGTCGAATTCCAAAACTATCTTCAGACTATTTTCATTGTTAAAATAATGGTTGTTAAAAAGATTATAAATATTAAGACCATCGACATATAAAAATGGACCACTCTATGCTGTGGAAAAATGTGAAACAATGCATCAGAGAAAAAATTTGTTGGTGTGTGGGACATCTTGTCTCTTTCTAGTCAAGGCTGATTAGTGGAGATCTATCTTGATTATCTGATCCAAGATAGTCGAGATTGATCTTCACCAAACAGCTTCGACTAGAAAGAGACAAGATGTTCCACACTGACAACTTTTTTCTCTGATGCATGATTACACGTTTTCTCACAGCGTGAACGGTCCATTTCTATATGTATATGTATATCGATGGTTAAAGTCCACGAGATGATTAGTAGGGAATTAAATATGCGATGTTTTACTGCACATAAATCCGTGAAATTGCCTTGCATGAGTGTGATTTTTTAAATCTGATTAAAAGACACTTATCATCACTAGTCGTATGCGTTCACATTGCGTATTATTAAGTTCATATTAAGTTTATTGTTCATTAAATAGTGAGTAAAAAATCATTAATTTAGTCATTAAAAAAAAGAATGAATAACTTGTTTACTTTAAATTTACAGGCTTTGAGTTAAAAAACTACAATTCTAAACTATAAATTTATAGAATGGTAATCTTAAATTGAATAATTGAATATCTATTTTTATTTTATAGGTAACAGGCATTATATATCAGTAATATTTAAGTAACTCATCAAAAAATGGGTTTCCTGGAAATATTTGGAGCTTTTATGCTTCTCTATAATCTATTCTATCTATTAATTCCTGTATTTTTGGACTGCGATATGCTATTAGCTTTAAAAGAAAAATTCGGTAAACCGGCAGGTATGTATAAATTTTAACAAAAATTGGAATTAGAGTTCTAAAATAATTCCGATCAATTGCTTTTAATTTTACAGTGAATATTTACTGTCAGTGTGTTGATTCAAGATAATTCAACATTTTTTCATTCTAGTCATAATTCTACCTAAAAAATGAATATCGCTAAAGAGCTAATAATTATCTAATTATAATATTAGTTAAATAAACTGAAGAGATGGAATTTTGAGGAACTCTGATTTAACACCCTTAATTATAATTTAATTTAATTTAATAAAAATACCATATTTTGTTTAAAAAGATACATTGGCTGGTAAAGTGATATGGATAATAGGATCTTCAAGTGGAATTGGAGAATCTACCGCTTATGCATTAGCAAATGCAGGCTGTAAATTAATCCTCTCAGCCAGAAGAGGAGATTTGCTTCAAAAAGTCAAAAATAATTGCTTAATAGGTAATTTGGTTCTTTTTTTACTTTTAATATATTCTCTTCATAAAATATTTTCTACTAGGTAATGAGAAGATTTTGACTGAAAAGGACATTCTAGTACTACCCTTCAACATTTGTGATTCTGATTTACATCAGAAAATGTTCGATAAGGTTCTATCAGAGTTCGGCAAAGTGAGTAGAATTTTAATAATTGAATTCTTTAAAATTTCAATTATTTATAAAATACTATTTGTTTTAGCTCGACATTCTTGTACATAATACTGGCCGAAGTCAACGAGCAGTTTGGGAGAATATAGACTTAAAAGTGGACCAAGAAGTCTTTGATTTAAACGTATTTTCGATTATAAACTTATCTCGTGTAGTTTTGAAATATTTTCTCAAACAAGGAAAAGGTCACTTTGCAGTTAATTCTAGTTTGGCTGGAATTTTGGGAGTTCCATTTTCTGCATCCTACACCGGTTCCAAACACGCTTTGCACGTCAGTAAATATTATATAAAAGTTTCCTTTTTTCCGAATTCAATTTGGATTAAATAAGCTTAACATTTTGATAATTAAACATTTTTCATCAGGGGTATTTTGAGAGTATGCGAACTGAGAAAATTGGTAAAAACATTGCCATTACTATGATCTGTCCTGGTCCAATACAGACTGACTTTTTGCGAGAAAGCTTCACTGATAAAGCTGGCGAGGTATGTCGAAAAAATCTTGTAAAAACTCAACAAATGTCATTAAATAATACTTTTTAAAATTACAGAAATTCGGAGAAGAGACTAAAATATCTGCTAATAAAATGAGTGCTAAGCGTTGCGGAGAATTAATTTCCATTGCATTGGCTAATCAACTAAACGAAGTTTGGATTGCATATTCACCTTCTTTGCTTTTTGCCTACCTCAGTCTTTATCCCAACTTATCTGGATTGTAAGTGAAATTTAATTGTCTATTATAGTTTTATATAAATTATACTTAATTTAATTCTTTTTTTTTTCAGAGTATATCGTTTCATGGGACCTACTTTCATCCAAAAAATGCGAGACTCTAAAGTTACTGTTAAAGAATAAATATTATATTTCTTCAGATGAATAAAATCAATTTATATTTGATAAATATCTTCAAATCTCCCGCCAACTCCCATCTTTTCACGCATGCGCAAAATTTCCCCCACGCGGCTGACTAAATCCTAACCTGAAAAAGTTTTTTTGACACATCAACACAATCAAATCTCAGTGCACCCGCCGACGTAAATTTGAAGTGATTAAAGTAAATATAATTCGGGATTGTAAAACTGCCAATGAAAAATGATCCTTTGGGAAAGAATTCGTAATTATTGTACGTGGAATGGCGGTGCTAAACAAATTTCCGTCGATGCCGTGATACCGCTTTTTGCGGTTCCCATCTTGGCAGTTATCGCCGCACAAAATCTTCTTTGCACCGTCTTAATTTTCGTGATAACCCCTCTCCTCATTTACTATCTCCACAACAATTTCCTGCGATTTTTACAGCGGACGAAATTTTTTTTTATGTGGACAATTACAAGTGTGCTTATGTTGATGGTCGTCTTCGAATCAACTGTTGTGCCATTGCTTGAGATCCTGCCAGAGGAGAATTTAGTTTTTATAATTTGTGTTGTGGGTGGCTTGTATTGTGGATACAAAACGAGGATTTTGGCGGATCAAATCATACAAGAAGGAAATCATGTCCAGGGACTGGAACTCGGAGAAGGAAGTGGAGAACTTTGTCCTAACTGTAGAAGACGTGCTCCACCAAAAGCGTTTCATTGTCGTGTTTGTCAAACGTGCATTCTTGGAAGAGAATATCACTGCAAATGGTAATTTTTAATCCCTAATACTATCTTTATTACTTTTATACTTTACTGTTGTTGTTTCCCAAAGTAATATATTGTGTGACTATGTTTTCCAGGTTGGATTGCTGCATAGGTTCCAGTAATTTACGCTGGTATCTAGCTTGCCTACTTTTCTCAGCAATTGCTTTTATATATGGTTCCAATTTAACGATGACTACTGTTTGTCATCCCTTTATACTGATTGGAACTGTTCTTCTACCAGATGACTGTAGTGATGTCTATCACGAAATAGAGTAAGTAAATTTGTAAAAGAAATCAGTATATTTTATGGGTTTTAAATTTGGAATAACTCTGTTTCTAGTATTGCATTCTGCTTCGTGTCTTCAGTCTACAGTCTGCTTGTTGGTCTAGTCATAACATGTTATCTTGTCTACCACCTCTGGTTTATTTACCAAGGGACGACGTTTAACGAACGACGCAACCTTGGAATGGAAAGTCATTGCGACGATGGTATGCTAAAGAGTGTGTCTCGACTCTTTTGTTGCAAAACGTAGGTATGAATTTTAACTCAAGGTTCTAAAGAATTTCATCGGTCTATCATGCTTACTACGTCTTTCGTGATTTTGAAATTATAATTAAAGAAAGTCGAATCAGAAAAGGCAGAAATTAAAATGAGGTCTTAAAAATTATGAAACTTTCTACATTTTCATAAGTAAATATATGAAAAATGAGTGAATTTGAAAGTTTCGAGTCCACGTTTTCATCGGAATGAGACATTGAATACTGTTAGAAATTTACAATTGATTTTTAAATCCCATGGATTTAATGGAAGTATTCTATACTTAATAAGCTAGTTATTATATTCACCATTTAATTAAGCACTTTGATTATATGTGACTCTTTGTTAATTTGATGTTACTTAGAGGGAATCTAATTTCATCTTTTTGAGGTGAATTTCAGTTTGGAAAAAAGCCAAAAGCTCAAATCTGTGTTATTTAGATACAGTAATTTTTGGTGATAGAAAAAATAGAAGCTGTAATGGTAGAAGAAAATCGATTATAATCGTTAGTGTTAATTTCTATCTTTTTAGTAATTTATTCTTTTAGTAATTTATTCTTTTAGTAATTTATTTTTTAAAATTTCCAAAATGTCGTTAGGATTCTAATCACGTGTATTACACTAGCGTTCACAGGCTGGGAGTATTTTTGTTAAGGTTTGAAAAAATGGACTCGTTTTCAGATTTGTTTTTTAATTACATTAGTTTTAACTCTTCACGAAATAATTTTCTTATTATTATATAAAGATTATATGACTTCTGCACAAAAGATACGTTTCAAAACGTATATTGTGATTCTAAGAAAATTAAATAGGAGATTATTCTTCAACAATATTTGCTAATCATAATTTATCTTGGTCAGCTATAGAATTGTCAATCATACTATGGGTGGTTTAGAATTTACAATTTTTATTCAATTTTTTCATATTAATCGTCTTCACAACGAAAATATGTATTTTAGATATGTATATATATTTTTTTCGAAAGCAGTGCAATTCTGTTTTGATATTCGAGAGAGTTGACAAATATACATTTTATACGCATGAAGTCATACATACTTCTCAGTTTTATTATTGGTTAAAATTGATATTATTTACTTTTAATTAGAAATCTTCTTAGAATTAAATACTCATCAGCAACTCATAACATATCATAGTAGAGTATGTTTAACGATGTCAATAAATAGCCGTAATCGTTTGACCTGTACTTCAAATAATATTGTATGGTTATTTGAAGAGTCAATCGCTCAGATTAGGTGCAGAAAAAACAGAATATGTATTTTCAGTGATCTCAATTTTTTAGTATTACGAATTTCCTTTAATGTGTATATCAGTGTGTACATTTCATTATAATAACTGTGATAAAGCGATAAAGTGGCCATTGTGTATGCTCGATGGAATAAAGTGTACTAATTAATTGGTAAAATCGTTTATTGCACTTCCAAGAACTTAAATTAACTTAAGAAATTACATAAACTTTCTTAAAAAATAATTACTTGAAACTAAAAAATAAAATAAGAAACTCAATCATCAATCGCAACACCCCTTTGACTCGGATTAAAATCAGGGATAACCCTTTGAACCAATTCTCTCCAGTCTTTTTTCTGCTTTTCACTCTCTTTAACTTTTTCTGCAATTTCCGGAAATCTCCTCCATAAATGAAAAAATCTCATTTTCAATTTCCACTCATAATGATCTCTAGCAATCGCTTTCTTCTTCTCTTCAAGAGCTTTACTTTCAAAAGTTCTTAACCACCAAATTTTCCAAATTTTTGCTTCAATTTTCATGTCATGAAAATCAATAGCAACGTGATACTTCTGTCTTTCTTCTGAAGTGTATTTTCTCCAGTCTGAAAACGTAGACCAAAGCAAATTTCTTTCGTATACAGAAGATGCCAACTCTTCCTTAATTCTATTTTGTTCATCGTTTTCAGATTTCCAAGCATTAAAGGTTTTTCTAAGAAGGACTTCATTGTAGTGATTCGTTGCTTTTTCAGTGTATTTATATTTTTGATTCAAGAGCGACATGAGAGGTTCGAAAATATAACGACGAAGAAGAAGACGTTTATAAAATTGATCTGCTTTTTCGTTCAGAAATTTAATCCTTTCGATTTCACGAATTCGCTTTTCTTCTCGTTCTTCCCGAAGTCTTTTTGCCTCCCGTTGCGCCTGAAAAGTTTAGAAATATATTTAAAATATATATTTATATATTTATTCAAAATTATTGAATATCGTACTTCTCGTTGTAACCGTTTTCTCTCCAACTCCTCCTTTTTTCTTGCTTCCTCTTCCTTTCTTTTATCATCTTCAAGTTTTCTTAATCGAGCTTCTTCAGACCTTTTGACTCTCTCCCGTCTAGCTTCAGCCCTTGCTTCCATTCTTATAAGAAAATCCGGTGTGTTTGGTACTCGTAACGGTTCCAAAGATTCGTCTCTTTTTAAAAAAGAGAAGTAATTTAAATTAAAAAATTGGTCAGTTTCGCAAGCCTTTATTAATAAAATTGATGCAACTTAAAAAAATATAAAATACCTGACACCATTTTCTTTCATAAGATACATCAAGGACCTCCGGGTCCTTTGACCACAGTGAGCTAAAGCACCTCTAGCAGCATCAATAGTGTCTTTATTCGCTCTTCTGGAATCTCTCTCGATTTCTTTTAATCTCATTTCTTCAATAATTCGATTTTGCTCCGCTAATTTAAATCTTTGCTCCTCTATAATTTTCCTCTGAACTTGCAATCTCGACTGTGAATTTGATTTGCATCTTCCATAAAAAGAATTTCTTTCAGCGGCTTTTCTTAATGGTAAAGAATTGTCGATTACTTCATCCGGAGCACTTTGACAACGCTGACTTGGTTCACATTTCGTAACTGTTGAACAATTATTTGCTGATTTTTTTAGCTTTGTCAGTTCTTTTTGCTTTTCAGCAATTGCGTTGATGAAAAGCTCGATTTTCCTTTCATTTGACATTTCTCGGTCTTCCTTCTTCTTCTTTTCTAATGCCTTCACAGTTGAAACTCGATTCCTCCAGGCTTCAAAACATCTTTTTGGATAAATGATAATTAATAATTTACTTGAATTATTCTGTGAATTTTCAAATTATGTAAAGCCGTTTACCTTCTTAGTCTTCTTTTTGCCATTTTTTCTTGAACCTTTGTCTTTACCTCCCGAAGACGTCGATTTTCCTCGGCATTTGTTTTAAACGCTTCAAAATATTTGCGCAAAGTCTCTAAAATTTCTTCCCTCGTTTCTACAAACGGCTTGTCTTTAATTGTGACCTTAATGTTACCACTGAAGATATTTTCCTCATTAATTTCATTCATATAGACATCATCCGAGTCTGAGTCCTTTTCCAGATTTTGAATCTCTCTTTCTTTCTTAAAATCTCTGTAGATGAAAATTTGTTTATTATTTTAAAACCAAACGTAATAAAAATCTTCTTGTTGAAAAATATTACGTTTTTACCCAGATTTTTTTATGATTTCTGTTGTGTTCCCAACACAACTGATCATCGTGGATTGCCAAAAATTTTCGTCATTCGAATCTGCAATCAATTTCTTGCTGCAAATATAAGATTTACATAATTTCGAACTTCGGCGTATCCGCTTTTTAAATTCTCTCGAGTCCTTGTCGAAGAGACTTCGAAATAAGACCTCGGGTTCTTCATTCGTCGAAAATCTGTATTTAAATGAAACGAATTTGGGTAATTTACTTTCATCACTTTCACTGAGAAACGTGTAGCGTATACAATTATTTAAAATTAAATTACTAAATATTTTTATTACAAATTTAATACCATTTAATTCACATATTTTGAGGAGCTTCTAGTTTGTAAACTATTAGATTGTAGACGAAGCATTAGAGTTTAGAATCGATCGATTAAAGGGTATAGAATCTAGTTCTCTATTTAGTAACACTTTCTATAGTTAATAATATAGTTATAGTGCATATTAAACAGCTAATTACCTTTTCTTATCTAATTGAGGAATTTCCTCTCCAAACATTGAGAGCTTTAAATTAAAAATTGAATTTTTATCCTCAGGATCAAATTTTTCTTCAAAGGGTAGTGGGATTTGTGTTTCCGGAATTCGAAAAATAGGCACTTGCATCGTCCTACTCATTACAGTTTCTGCTTCTTCAAAGAGGACTGTTTTTGTTGACGTCATTTCCAAAAATCATCTGGTTTAAATGATGATCTCAATTTTAAATAGAAAAAACTTTTTACTCCTACTCGAGGCGGATAAATTCAAGGGAAACTTTGTTTACGTGTCCCTTACTGTCGTTAAGGGGCATGGTGCCCTATACAATTACATATTTATACCTATACGAACACAAAGAGGTGTTGTCCCTTCACAGGAATTAACCAACCGAGTCTCTATATCGATTCCAGACGAAAAAAAAGCCAAACGCTTCCATTCATGTCTGTTTAGCATTTTTAAAAAACTAGAAACTGTAATCCGCGCGCTTTTCGCGCGATTAATTTCTCGTTTTTGCAAACCTTTTGAATGTTTATTAAAAAATAATTTTTATAAGATTTTATTGGATGAGAATAAAAGACATTGTGCATATTTTTAATTATAAAATATATTTTCACACTTTTCACAAACATACATTTTAAAAAAACAATTAAAAAATTCATTTCGATATTTGAGTGTCACTTATACTTAAAAATATTAACAAAAGTTCAACAAAAGCATTGGACTGAAAAAGGTGTCAAACAAGCAAAGAATTACGTTACAAAACTTGCTTTAGATTCCATTCTCCTTCGAATAAATCTAGTTTAATTACGAACATAATTATTGGTTCTGGTTTCCAATGTCAGCCAATAACCACCCTCACCCGTAAGACCAAAAGTCTTCTTGCTTATTTCTAATGGAACATGTGTTTTGGAAGACACTTTCAGATTACACCTAGCCAGCAAGTGGAAAATCATAGTCTTCGTTTCCAAAAGTGCAAACCTACTTCCGATACATTGTCTGGGTCCTATACCAAAGGCTAAAAATGTTGTCGCCTTACTATCAGCGTTACCATCATATAAAAAGCGACTGGGATCAAATTTTTCAGGATCTTCAAAATAATCAGAATCATGTTGAATAGCGTAAGCAGGAATCCAAACAGTCATCCCAGGTTCCAATACAAACGGTTTTCCTCCAGTAACGGCTGGTGGAAGTTCAAATCTTTTTGAACAAACTCTGTCCATCATTGGAATGGGAGGATACTTTCTGAGTGTTTCGTTTAAAACTGCATCCAGATATTTCATTCCTATAATCGCTTCATATGAAGGATCACCATTTGTATCACGCAAAACAGCATCAATTTCTTCTTGTAACTTAGCCTGAACTTCAGGATGAACAGCAAGTTCATGAGCAGCAAAGGACATGTTAGTCGAGGTCGTATCAAATCCACCAAAGAAAAATATAAAGGCCTGGGCTGTCATCTCCTCTGTCGTGAGTTCAACTTTGCTTTTCTTGTTCTCCCTATTCTCCATCATGAGTTGCAACATATCCGGCCGAGATATTCCTTTTTCGTCTCTTGTAGCTATTGTAGATTCAATGATATTTGAGAAGAATCGAGAAATTCGAGGATGGATCAATCGGATGTTGAAGAACTTTGCAAACCAGAAAAAGTCTCGCAGAAAAAATACTTTCAAGGTCAACTTCTCCAGGTCCGTAGCTTCTTTACCCATCAAATAAAATTCATTCTGTGGGTTTTTCATTGAGTCGATGCTGAGTCCAAAAGCACAAGTTGCAATTACATCATTTGTATACCTCGTGAAGACATCCTTCATATCTCTAAATTCATTGTTTTGTGTATCCTTAGCCAAAAATTCAGCGAAGTCGATCGCACATTGAGATATAAGCTTATACATTGTCTTCATTTTGATGGAGGTGAAAGCTGGACTCAATAAACTCCTGACATTGTGCCACCTTTCCCCTTTTAGGGAAAACAGGTTTCTTGCAAATAGTGGATCCCAATCATCCTTAACAAAGGTTCGATGATCCGGAAAGCTTTCGAAATTCTTCACTCCTATGGATTTAACTAATTCGAGGTCACGTAGCACAATCACTGGATTCATGAAATCATATAGGCCAAAGTATTTTGCATTTGGATAACTATCATATACTGATTTTACCCAGTTTGACATGTTCATTCTGCGAAAAATACATGGTGCTAGGTTGCCGAATATAGGTAAAGGCGAAAAGTGAGGAATTCCGGCTTTTGCGAAGATTTTAAGTTTCTTCAGATTGCAGAATAGATAAACACCAAGACCACCGGTTAAAGTGGCCAAAATCAGAGTCCACACGTTTAAAAACATGATAGGATGACAATAAATTGATAACAATTGTTTAATGCACGGGTTACAGAATGCGACTGATAAATCAAAACTTTATCCCGTCTTTTTCATAGCTCACTCAACCATCACTTTTTAATACATTCTCTCCCTTCTCTTGTTAATTGCAATACTCATTTCCCCCACGGAGTCTGCTGCACTGGGACTTTGACCCTGTGGTCCCATACACTATAGTCCATTTCTACATATAATATGTTTGCAGGCCCACTTGGGCCCACTACATTTTTGGCAAATTTTTTATAATCCGTCCTTATCTTTTAGGAACTAAAATAAAATTATTAGTTGATCGATTAAACAGGAGTTTAAAACTAATTTCAACTTTTAAGCATGGTTTTTGTATTAAATGTTTAATATTCTGGTGGTAAGTTATTGTGCAGTTTTCTATTTTTGTTAATAGTAATTTCACGGGTGGAAACTTTGATGTGTCTGACTCAAACATAATATAATTTCACGCAAGTGTATTATAGATTAAAGTTGCATCATATTTGTTCGAAATTAATTTCAATCCGAAACTTTCGTCAGAGATGTTAACTAATTATTGAGCTGAAAGATGCTTTTAATTAATTGAAAGATTATCTTAGTATCGCTTGGCGATCAAGGAAAGTTGGGCTTCAAATTTCCGAATGTATGTAATATGATTCAAGTGCTTTTTTTCCTGTTGTGACTCGTATATTTCTTTTAAACTTATCTTGCTACCATAATCGAAAATTTATCATCACCTACTTATTTTCAGGAAATTTCAATCACGGAAAACATAATCAAATCGGACAAATCTAATAATTAGATTTACAATACAAAACGAAACCCTAGCGAAAGGTTCGGATTGAAATTAATTTTGAATCAATCAGGAATTTTCCGAATCGTTCCAGAATTTGTATCCAAAGAATTTCGATCCAAAGCTTTCGCTAGTGAAATTATGTGATTATTGTAAATATGTTACAGTTAAATATTTATACAACGATTCTTTTACCAAATTTCTTTCTAACTGTTGAACAATTTTGCTGTATAAATTAGCGAAAGTTTTTGGCGAATCTATCCACACGTTCAGTGAGAGGTTGAGGATAAAAGGAGTCTCAATCAGTTTCAGAAATATATAAAGTATAAGAAGTGATACAAATTGCTCTATATTATTATGACACCAGGTTGGATGATTGCCTTGATTGCCTTGATTACTTTTTTCGTTGAAATTCTTGTATATCGTTGTTCAAAGTAAATAATAAATCTGTACTTTAATATTCATCTTCTATAGATTGATAATAATCATAATAACAATGATTTCTTCACGTTACACACAAAATTAAATTACAAGTCAAGCTACTTATAGGTTTTCGTCAATTTTCTCTTTGCCAACTGCCAAACATCTTTTACTAAAACTTTTCTGGATTTCCTGGATTGTCTATTTTCACATGTATATTTTAAACCTGTCAAAATGATCATTTTGTGGAAAAGATACTTTGAAACAAGTGCTCAGACTATCCACAAGTGTGGCAGCATAAAGCGGTCATTATTAGAATCTTGTGCGTGCCAAGAGGACATGAGTTGTTCTTCCACTGACTTGAATTTGTGAACTTTATGGAACATACACATATATTCTATAACCGAAGTGGTTTCTCCATGTGGTTGCCAGTTGCAGCGAGGACTTTCAGTCGAGTGCAGTTTCAGCTTAATTGAATGATAATTATTAATTTTGTGCATTGCTCGCGACAGAGAGAATTACTCGAATAAAGCAGAATGTCAGAAAATTGTGTCTGCTAAATACTTTTTGTTCCTCGTAACTCTTAACACTAGAAAATGTTTGCTTATTTTATTAATCGTGACTTCGGTGCATCAACGAGTGATCTATAAGTGATTTTCAGTTATTCAAAAATTCTTACATTTCTTAACTAAATATCTGTCATGATATTACATAACATTGTAAATAACATTATAGACTTATAGGTCTTAACTGCTAGGTCTTATTTTCCAAGAAATAATTATAATGAAATTTCTCATTCCTTTTGCATAAAAAAATGACTCGATCAAAATATTTCCCTTTATTAATAATCTGGTTATTGATAGTCAATACCGGAAGTCAAGCAGATTTCTCAGAGTCAAGTTTTCAAGAGATCGTTTACCCAACTGTGATATCTCGAGAAGAAGTTCGAAGAAGAAGATCAGTTCTTGATTCTGATGATTCAGATTCGATGTACATATCCATAAGTAATTGGACTTTGAAGACAAAACTGAATAATGGTTTGATTATTCCACCAGAATTTGCAATCGAGTGGATTTACTCTGACAGATTGGAAAATCAGAAATCAAAATTATCAATAAACTGTGAAGCAAGGTATGGAACTGTTGTAGGTGGAATTGATTCTCTAGTGGTTTTAACTATTTGCGAGGGAGAATTTTATGGAATGCTGGTGGCTGAAAATCGAGATCTTTTTATTAGACCTCTTAAAGAAGGAAGGCATCTTCTTTATGAAGATAAAAATCTTGGACGACTAAAAAGGGAAACTCAAGCTAATGATGATTTAAAGAACTTTTACAATTTGACTGGAGATACTTTTGATATAGAAAGTGATAACAAAGATCCTGATAAAATTAAAGACCAAGAAAATTTGGAGGTAGAAGGTAAAAAACAATCAGAAGATTCTGAAGATATTGGATATTTCTTTGATAAAACTTGGGAATGGGACAAACTACCAAGTGAGTTATATATTAGTTTAAGAATTGTATTATATTAATTAATTAGAGTTGATTCTATAAAATACGATGAACTCTTTTTTTTTTTTAGAAAGAAAAACTGTTCATAGAGTGTCTCCACCTCGATGGCTAGAACTTGGAATTGCAGCTGATTATTCGGTAGTTGGTTTTCACGGTACTCGTATCCAACATTATATTCTTTCCCTTCTCAATATTGTGAGTATTAATTTATCATAATGAATTTATAAGAATTGAAATGAAATAGATAATTTGAAGAGTGGGTAGACTAAATTCTCTGTCAATCTAACAGGTCAGTGCCATTTATAGTGATCCTTCTTTGGATTCTAACATGAAGCTTGTGATTGTGAGAATGATGTTATATACCAATAAAGATGAGACAATGGTAAGATTTATGCATCAGTAATCTAAGGAGGAATTAATTTATTTATTTTTTACTGATGTTTATTAAATGGTTTGCAGATTCGTCATGGAAATGCTCGAAGATCATTGGAGAATGTTAATAAATGGCATCGGAAATTATTGTCCTCTTCTGAAGAAGCGGATGATGTGGCTGTATGGTTGACAAGATTAGACATCGGAGGTCCTTCAGGATATGCTCCTGTGTCTGGAGCTTGCGATCCTGCAAGATCTTGTGCCTTAAATCGAGATGAGGGATTAACGAGTGCCTTTATTATAGCTCATGAAGTTGCTCATATGTAAGTTGATTCAAAATTGTCTTCAATTATAAATTTCTCAAAAAAAAACTCGAATTTACTTTGAATGTACAAACTTTAATTTATTATTGTTTTTTTTTTTTAATTTTTTTTTATTTGAAGCCTTGGACTAACACATGATGGTGATACGAGTTCTGGAAATACTTGTGGTGAAGAAGCCTCTCATGGCAGTGTTATGGCACCTATGGTCGCTGCCACATTTCATCGATTTCATTGGTCGGCATGCTCGAGAAAGGAATTTCATCGCAAAGCTAAGTAATATTCCTATAGACATTTTTTAGAAATAAATACATTTTTTTAATTCTAATTTTTAATATATATTTGCAGGCAATGGTCTTGTCTTTTAAATCGGCCAAAGGTGGAGAATGCAACGCAGTTTAAAGAAGTCGTTCAGACAACTTTTACAATGGATGAGCAATGCAGAATGGAATTTGGCGAAGGGTTAGTATTTTGTATATAATTTTTAAATTCGAATCTGCTGTCGCTGCTTAAATATTTGTTTCCTTTATGCATTCATACAGTTATCAATTGTGTCGAAGTTTTGACTTGTTGGAACCATGCTCTCATCTCTGGTGTGGTAAACCTAATGTTTCGAAAATTTGCAAAACGAAAAAGGGCCCACCTTTGGAAGGCACGGAATGCGGCGATAACAAGGTATAAGTATTTATCTCAATAATTATGTTAGATAAGAGGGAAGTCAGAGAAATGTAAATTTTTCAAATTTCTTTTCATATTTTGTTCTTTGATTCTTCCAGTGGTGCATCAACGGATTCTGTGAATTCGTGGATAGAAAAAAGTTTGACTTAAGTCCAATAATATACAATGATAGAAGTGGATCTTGGGGCAGTTGGAGTGATTGGGGAAAGTGCTCGACATCTTGTGGTATAGGAGTTCAATTTAGAAAAAGAAAATGCGGAGGAAGTCATTGCAAAGGAGAAAACGAAGAGTTCAGAGTTTGTGCACAGGAAGATTGCCTTGCAACGTCCGATTTAAGATTGCAGCAGTGCTCTCGACTTGCGAGCTTAATAGACTTCGAAGAAAAATTATTTGATTTCGATAACACGTGGCTCCCATATGAACCAGATGAAGAAGATTTGAAATGTCAGTTGATTTGTAGAAGCAAAGAAACTGGTAGTATTTATTATAGCAAACTAAATCTGATTGATGGGACTCCTTGTTCTTATGGTCATAGTAATATTTGTGTTCAGGTAATTATATGTATTATATTCAAAATGCCTTTTCAGTTTCATTAATAGATATAAATGAATGATTTTTTTATTTTGTAGGGTAAATGTTATCCCATGGGCTGTGATAAAGTCTTGAACTCTGAAAAAATACAAGATTCTTGTGGAGTTTGCGGTGGAGATAATTCAACTTGTCAGAACATTGCCAATAAGTTTCAGCGAAAGTTGCGAAGAAGTAAGTGAACACTAATTATTTTATTAAGAAGTTAAGTAAGTTAATAACTTGACTCAAATTTTATTGTACATTTTATAGCTGTGACACGTTTGGCTGTAATTCCATTGTTTGCATACAACATCAGAGTGGAAGTAATTATTTCTGAAGTATTTTCTCCTTACAATAACGATTTAAAAATTATCATCAGGGATGGTCGAAGGCACAAAAACGAAATAACTCATTTTGATTCTCAAGGTAGAGGTCAACTTTTAATTGTCGAAGGAGCTGCTTTTCGGTCTCAAAAAATTAATGAAACCTACACAATGTGGGCTAGAGGTCCAATATCTTCCGAAATTATGATATCTGTAAGTGAATCAATTAATTATTATAGATATTTATTAGGAGCAAAACTATTTTTTCGACCTTACTCTACAGCTAGCTCTACCAGATTTCGCTATTAAGAAAGGAGTCTTCATTTCTGCATTTTCTCGACATGTTATCAATCGAAGTTATCAACGAAAGAAAAGTAAATACGTTTGGATATCTGGTGGTTGGGGACCATGTTCATCTACTTGTGGCGGTGGAAATCGACACAAAACTTTAGCTTGCAAAGATGAAGATTCTGGAAAAATCGTTCATAGAAGAAAATGTTCCATTAGCTCGAAACCTGCTGCAGAATTCGAGAAATGCAACCCTTTCAGTTGTGACTTCAAGTGGATAACGGGTCCCTGGGAAGGATGTACTAAAACGTGCGGAAATAATGGATTTCAACAAAGGCAATTATATTGTGTGCATTCGTCTTTTCAAGGAAGTCAGGTGACGAGAGAAAATGAGCTTCATGTTTACAATTCCATGCTCTCTCCAGACAAATGCAAATTGTACAAATCACCGGTTTCAGAACGAGAATGTAACAGAATAGCTTGCCGGGGACAATGGATCTATTCAGATTGGTCTCCCGTAAGAATATTCGTATATTTACACTATCAGCAATATTGAATTAATCTTATTATCATAAATATTTTAGTGTTCCCAAACTTGTGGAATTGGAATTCAATCTCAAGTAGCACGCTGTGTTCCTTTAGAGGGTGATTCATCTTCATCTTGCAATGGAACATTTTTACCGGACAAAATGCGCTTATGCAGAGGATCAGGTAAAAAAAATCCAGATTGTACCCATTATTGTCAAAAAGACAAGAGTCAATATTGCAGTCTTCGAAATCTCAGGAGGTATTGTCAAATTCCTGAATTCCGACGACGCTGTTGTCGTTCTTGCGAAGAAAGTAATAATTAAATTTCGTATTTAATTTAAGTATTACAATTTTTAAAAAAATTACAAAAGTCTTCGAATAAAAGGATTTCAAGACTATAGCAGACTAGGTTTTATTTGTATCTGAAGTATACAATGCATAGTGACATCGTTAGTGCTAAAAAAAAGAAATATGTTCGAGTAAACTGATACGACACAGCTTTGTATTAAAACAATTAAGATAAAAAACGGAAAAAGAAACTCTTTCATCCATAAGACTGAAATCTATGGCCGTTCGATCGTCCTGTGTTTTTTATAAATTACAAAAAACTCTTAAACAATTGCACGTCGATCGAAGAAAGCGGAGATAATCGCAAAATTAAATTCACTAGTTCAGTGACATCGTTACTTATTCTAACAGTCGCTCATTAGAAGAATTTTATTATTCGTTTCTTCCTCGCCATCTCATTGGCCACACACTTTTGGTACAGAGCGCTTTCAACAAATTTACCTGGTGACAAATTGTTATTTGTTTAATTTTTTATATTTATACGATCCGTTTATCAATTTTTATTTCCAAAAATCCTCTCTTCTTTCAAATTTCTTCGAGAGTATAATTTTATATTTTTTTAGAGAGGTTCAGAATATTCAGTTTTCTCTGAAAAACTTTGATTTTGTCTCCTTTCGCAGAAACTGTTTGTCCAAAGTATTCCAAGAGTATTAAAGTTTTTTTTATCACCAGGAAACTTTCTCGTGATATCAGGAGATATGTGGATTTAAAATGACATTAGTTTCAGATAATATAATATTTCGAGGAAAATGTAAAGCCAGTAGAGGATTATTTACTGACTAGAAGTTGTGAGTTTGAGAAGTTTTTTTTTAAAAGAGACTCCTGAGGGACAAAAAGGTGTCTTTATGCTTAGAGATTTAATGCCCTTGCTTTAAGATTATTAATTACTCTAAAAATTTTAATAGTAGTTGTAGTAACAGTATTTTATCGATAATAAGGTATCATTAATTAGTATTGTCTGATTTTGAACTACGTCTGAAATGACGCACTTTTCTACAACTCCACTTTAAAATTGGCAACTTTTAAAACGATTTTTTTCGCTTTTAGACGAATCTTGACAATTCAATGTTTTCTCGATGAGTAAAATAGGCCCTCGTGATTCTCAAATTTCAGAGTGACGCTCGTACACATTATAAAGTATAATTAACTTACGTTCGATAAATTTTTAAATATATTTTCTCAAACCTGCAATCATGGGTCATAAACCATTCGTTCTCATCTAGCCTATCTTTAAGATTAGATATAAATAATGTTTACAAAAATATGAATTTGGGAAGGCAAACTCTCAATAATATTTTTTAAATTATTCGAGTAACTACTCTCAAAAATTGTACTCATCCGAAATATGCTTTGAATACGACATTTCGTGAAGAGTTTCGTTTTTAACGGAACAAATTATCTTTGAATAGAGAAGCATTTACTAAGTATTAAATCTTTTAAATCTTGCAGATGAAATATTTTTCTGATGCAATATTCTTTCTGAGAAAGCTTATTTTCTTTAAACTGCAAGAGTCAAATAATGCGCTCTGCAATCATTTTTGGTAGGCCTTCGCGAGGAAAACAATGTTGTGGATGTACAATTGCAAAACGATATTACAACAATAATAAATTATTAACGTTATTGTACACTACTTACACGTTAGCTTAGCTTATATTTGGTAGATGATACGTTCATACACGACAAAATTGTCATTAACGATTGATCGAGTGCACGTGTGGTCGGTTGACGTGACTGTGATCGTAGGAAGACTGGCGTAATTTATAAATATGTTGCAAAAATTGTCGACAGCTTTTCATCAATCCTAAAATTTATTTAAAAAGATTCTTTAAAAAATCCTCGTTAATTTTTAGTTAGGAAAGATGATTTTGCAGGAGAAGAAATGACATTCAAGTGTCTTTTGAATATCTGCGAGATATTCAGTTGTGACAATTTGTCGGAATTGGGTCGTTGTTTTTTTTTCTTAAAATTGATAACTTTGATAGTTTATCAAGTCCCTTTTTCATATTTTCAGTGATCTTCCTTACGATCTTTTGGCCCGTTCTAGATCCCGGGATTTTAGCCTTCCTCACAATCTCTCAACGTAATTTCCGGGGAAGGTTCCAAAGTATCCGGTCCTCTGGCTGGAACCCACGTACCATCCATCGTCGCATTTTTCCATTACGTAAACTGTATCCCCTTCTTTTAACTCCAATTCGTCTTCGTTTTGCGGCCTGTAGTTATACAATGCTCGGTATCTGTGAAAATAACAATTAATTTCAATTTTTATTTTCAGACTTTTTGATCCTTGAAGTGGAAAATCGTTATGAATTGTTATCTAACTTACGGCATTGGTTCAGAATGGGTATCGATGTGCAAAGTTTCATTAACAGGCGCAACGTGCAGCTTACTTCCTCCCATTCGTGGCTGTATAGAAGTGAAAAATTTGGTATTAGAATAAGGTAACTGCTGAAATTTATAACATTTATACACATTTTTAAAAAAATAATATTTTTCATTACGAATGAGAGACTCACCAATGAATTATAATGGGGATGTGATGAGTTAGTGTTAACTGGCATTGATGGTGTATAATGATGAGGTCCCATGCTCATTTTGCCACCGGCAGATCCATTGGATAATAAACTGTGAGCTGCTGGTGAGGCAACAGGTTTGCTCTGGACGGGAGTTTCTAAAATGCGAATGTTATCTTAAAACAATACGAAATGACGATAAATGTTATAATATTAGTTTAATGAAAAGTTTGAGTAAAAGAGGTAGATATGTTTTAAATAATATACCTGGCCTGTGTCCGGGCTCTACCAATACTTCGACATAGGAAATCGGGAAGATTCCTTTCCTACTTCCAATGCGACCTTCATACCAATTTTCGTCAACCCTTCTAGTCAAGACCACCATTTCTCCTAAAATTTTACATTTCGTATAAAAGGGATTGGACTGAAGCTTCAGAAATCTATGAAAAATAATATTAATTTTTTTACCTTTTGTTAAGGACAATTCCAGATTTGTCTGAGCGATAAAATTGAATTTGGCTCGAGCTTGTCCTTCATACGGTTTCTTTGGTGTCGTTCTAATTCCATCGTATGGAAGAATCTGCAATAAAAACAATCTACTTAGATGGCTTTCAATCTTCGAATTGAGGACAAAGCAGGTCGTTATTCTTCACCCTGAATTAAAAATCAATTTTCGTAATTTCTTTTTCTATTTGAATAGACATCTAGACTTGTTGAAAAATATCTGACCTCGACATAGTTGAAGGGGAAAAGTCCTATCATAGCATTGTGTTCTCCCTCGAACCAATTTTTGTCAACCTGACGCCTGACGAAGATAAGATCTCCTCTTCTAAATGTCAACTCTCGGGGAGACTGCCCAATAAAATTGTAAAGCGCTCTTGCCACCAATCTTGGTTCCGGTGTCTGCTCTTGAGATCTGCTTCTGTGGCTAAGGTCGTCGAGAAAATCATCGTATCGGTTCAGAGATATCGGTGATTTCTGGGAAGGTCTGAAATTTTAAAGGAAAAAGCGATAAAGTGCAACCGACGAGAGAAACATAAAATTATTTCTCGAAAGGTCACAATTTCCGTACTTGAAAAAGATAAGGCACTGAAGTATTTGGATTTTATCTACTTCTGGTGAACTCAGCCCTCAAAAATGCAATAAATGTAAAAAAGAAATCGATAAGCCATCAATGTAACTTAAAATGCTTTTAGACTGCAGGTAACATTAATGAATGGGAATGATTGCTATCCTAAAATGCTGTTACAAATTTAATTACTGTGAAGATAAGAAGTCTTTACTTTTTTTCTAGCTTTCTACATCACGCGTGGCTAACAGTGCTTTATCTTTATCTTTTATTTTTTTTTTATTTTTTTTTTCAACGGTACTAGCCATAACGTTTCTCCCTAAGATTTGGTGATGTTCATCATTCATGAAGGAAACATTGCGTGACCCTGAATCCTTGCTAATTTTTTGCGAGCGAAATATTCGTGAATGTGTGTTTGTTCGACTTTGAACGTGATGCATAATTTATTGCTAATTGCGAAGAAAATTGAACTGAGCGAATAAGACGTTCCGCTATTTTTTCTAGTGATTTTAGACGAAGTAGAAGTTTGAAGTTAGAATTTAAAAGAAGTTCTACCCGAGGAGAGGAGAACTCACATGAAATTGTCTGTGTGACGTCGCGAGTCGATATCGTGAAGTTCTTGAAGATATTTCCGACGTCTCTCCTCCTGGTAGACCCGGCGCATATTTTCAGCACTTCTGCGAGCGAGTTCCTCTTCACTCAAGTGCTCTTTAGCTTCCGTGCGAACTGGGGAACGATAGTGAATTGTCACCTCGCCTTCCACATACCGCCTTGGCGACTCTGCAAAAAAAACATCAATTAATGATCAAAAATCTTCTTTTTTTATAATGGATAATAGCTAAAATTTAATTACGAATACAATTTATTGCAAGTATACCGAGAGCTGTATGATGTTCATAATTGGAATTTATCATGGGGAAGGTAATACAAGACGATGCTCTAATAAGGATTAATAAATTATGTTTAACGTTCTAGTTTGAATGCACAATGCTTTAAAGCCTCGCTTTGACCTCAGATGCATTCTAGAGCGTTTATTTTTGGAATTAACTATTCAAGTTCGAACTTTTAATAAGCGATTATTGAGAGTGGCCACATGTCAGGAAAATTAGGGAAATGTCAGATAAATGCGAATAACTGTGAAAATAGAAATTGATAGGAATAATCTATTATAGATCTCAATTTGCATAATCGCGAAGACTTTACAGACGTCCCACAACGGATATGTGTAAAAATGTCGTAATATGTCGGTTTTCTAGAAAACGAGACTATCGAAGCGTTCGATCAAGCCTGATTTTACTTCCGTTGCTCCACATCTAGTACGTTAATCACCAAGTCTTAACTTCGCTCGCAAGTTCCGCTCTCGAGTCTCACTCGACTCTCTGGGATTAATTATTGTCAAATCAACGAATCAAACTCGTACGAATTTTCCGCAATAACCAAATTCCAGTTCGCATAATTGCCATAATTGAATCTTTCACTGCAAATACATTTCCAATTGCAAGTCGACAATGTTTTAATCAGTTCTTTGGATCTTTGAAACTCATAGTAATTACATCTTTACTCATATAATCGGCGTTTCTCCATTTCCAGGAAAAAATCGTGTGATTGCTAGAGATGGGAAAGGCAGAAAAGAATACGAGATTAACTGTAACGAGAATTTCACAGACTTATTTATCTCGCGATCTGGCATTACGTTACGTGCTATTGCATTTATATGAGAACGTGTGTGAACTTTAATTAAACACAATTGGCGAATTTAGGACAACGAAAGTGCTTTTTGAGATTAAAAATATCATAATTAATCGTGTCACTGAATTGAAAGAGAATTCACAATTTGAAGGCACTATTCTGAATTAATTTTTTCTGGATTCATGCTTTATAAAATTCCCTTTGTGATCGCTAAGTCCTTTTTTATCAGTCCTTCTGGATTTTAATCAGAACTCGTTTTAAAGGATTTTGAAGAGTAAATTCAAAATAGGTATAGCTGCTCTTGTGAATAAAGAAATCTCAGGAAATAAAACAATTGAATGTGTCAATACTTCTATTTGAAATGAAGTACAGGATTCAAAGTACGATTTACTCATTGAGTGACCCACTTCTGTTCTTGCTGATCTAACTAGTTCAGAGATCCGTTTGTAAGGTTTCATTCTAAAACTTTGCATTACATGATCGATCCTGCACTAGTTCATTTATAAATTGAATCCTTTGTCAGTTTATTTCTAGAATTTATCAGATAAATTGACATTTCTACAAATAATTCCAATACTTTGTCTATTTTTACGTGCGAATTTTTAAATAATTTCTTTACTTGATGATTTTTACTAGGTTTTAATTTACACCCTACGATACATCTTTCTTCATAGCCTATCTATGTCTTGTCTACAAGGGCGTTGAATTTATACGTGTCGTGACTCCTGAGAATATTACATAATAAATTATGTCGGTCTTTCCTTTGGTGCAAAATTACATTCTTACACGTCTACCAAAGGAAATTCGATAATAAAAGGAAATTTTTAATTGCGAGAAAACTAGTTCCAGTTTTGTAAAACTTTTATCAAATCTTTGATAAATAATTGATTTATCGTAAGAATTAAATTAATAAAAATGCGTCAGACAACTCAGTTTCCATGGAATGAAACTACACATACAGTAAATGAAAAAAGAAAATCAATCTTCACGTTCTCGTCTACTTGGACTTGAAATAATGACATAAGAACCCCTTGAGCATTAAATTACATACATTTCTCAGCTCGTAATTCCAAGTGAAGATCAAAAGTTTGCAGATAAAATCACGTACCGTCGAAATTTAAAATTATCGCGTCGCTCAGTTCAAAAGATCTTAGTGTGGATTCAACCTCAAGACCAGTGATGCTCAACCTTGTTTATATAGTTTATTATGTGCAATAGAAGTTTGAAAATAGTTAGTAACTTAAAATTCAAGACTGGTTCGATTTTATAAATTTAAACTGAGTTTAAAACGCATCCGTCATTGCCCGGTGAGATTTTGCAACTGATAGGGATATTATAATGTGACATGCAGGTTGACACCAATCTTGAAACTTGAAAGGCCGCGGTTTTATGCGCTTGCGTATTGACTTGTCTATATTGAACATGCTCATCCCGGTCTCTCTGGACTTTCAGTAAACAATAGATACAAGTCATTGACTCCCACGTGAGGGTTATTAAAGGCTAGAAAAATCAGATTCTATGGGATACAAGAGACACGTGCTTAGTCAGGGTGGCGAAATTTTTGAAAAAATTCAATAGCAAGGCAAATATTAGGAAAATTGAAAAATTGAATCTTATGACCACCCTGTTAGTGCCTTTATAAATTTAATCCGGTATAAAATATCTTTCACCTCAAGACAATACAACACATAAAGCTCTGAATAAAAAATATGGATAAATTACTCATTTTCATATCACAGTACTGACTGTACGGGATCGGACCATAGACCGAAGGAAGCGTAGTTCCTGTTCCTGAAGAGTGCCTGATGATCTGGTTCCGCTGATCCCACAGAGGACTGTAATCACTGTTACAAGCACTGTCCCTCCTTTCGAAATTTGGATTAGGATGAATTACACTAGGAGGACTCGTACATCGAGAAAGATCCGCCAAAGAGTTTTTAAAATTGTTCACCAGCTGAGGTGAGAGAAGGTCACCTGAGTTCGTAAGGTCACAACACGACTTGTTCAAGTTCTTGATACCCAAGACTTCTTTATCTCGTTCACTCTCCCCACAGTTCTTTGGTAAGAATGGAGATGACCTCGAAAGATTTGAAGAAAAAACAAGCAGATTGTCAGTCCCCAAGGAGCTCTCCTTACTTCTCATCAAGTCCTTATTTTGCATTAAATCTTTATTTCTAATCTCACTGACAGAACAGTTTCTCTCTTTAACTAAAGTCACTACTCCTTTAGTCACCTTAGTTACATCAACAGTGTAAGTTGGCATGAAATTTCTTTCCAACTCGTCGTATCTTTCGAACCTTTCGTTCACAGTTGATAAATCCAGAGGAGGTGGCACATTCTTTTTTCTTTTCCTTATCGAAGAAGGTGTCGAACTCTTGGAATCAGAAGAGTCAGAAATATGGACATAAGTTGCAAAAAATTTAGATTCATCTTTTTCTTCTTCTTCTTCTTCTTCTTCTTCTTCTTCATCTGGCGCTAAATTTGTTGGTAGAGGTTTGTAAGTATAACATGAGGGAAAATCACCTTTCGTGTTCACCAATAATTTTGAAACTTCGTGATCGACAGCGGGAATGTTGAAAGTTGACCCGTTCACTGAAACTCTTGATATGGAGTCTAGTTGATCTAAACCCTGTAGATTTGGAAGTGACTGATGGAATTTCGACGGGAATTTGCAGTGATCATCCCATCCCAATCGATTTGATCTGTCAGCCTCAAAAGAACTCTTTTTATTGTCCTCTATCCTACTCTGGAATCTGTCCAATAATTGAAGTCCCTCAGATTCATAAGTTTCTGTTTTCACGCCAAATTCCCTTCCAATTTCAGTATTTTCCATACCAAAGTAAACTTTAGGCAAGGACTTCTTTCCATCATCAATCTGGTTTTTATTAATTGCATCATTCCTTTCATTCTTAACTTTCTCAACATCAGTTTGCCTACCAAGATTTGTTCCTTCAAAATTTCTGAACTGAATCTCATTTTCTCCGAGAATATTGATAAATGGTTTATCATTCTCCACAGAATCCGGAGTATTGCTGAAATCAGCTCGTGACTTCCTCCCATTAGTACTACTATCAGCTGATTGGTTACTCTGACTTGTCAGGGTCTCAGTGCTTCCAAATCCTGCACCCACGTGCTTCCCTGTCTCCTGATTCATCCCAGAACTAATAAACTTCCCAGAAATCGTACTTCTCCTCTGACTTCTATTGACAGGATTCTCAGCAAAAAATTGTCTCCTCAGGTACCTGTTGTATTCAAAGATCTCCTGCAGTCTCTCCCTGCTTCCTCTGAAGCTTGACTTCTCATTCCTCAACTTCTCCAGTGGCTTCTTGCTAATCTCTAGAGAAGAACGTTCACCAATAGATTCCATCAGATCCTGATCGTTGGATCCAGTTTGATTTGATTTTTGTGAGTCTTCCTGATAAATAATAGAATCTTGATAAACATCTATATGTGGATAAATATCATTTGTACAAATCTCCCGTTTATTTTGATAAATCGGCTGATTATTGTTTTGATAAATTGGTTGACCTTCGTTCTGATAGATGGGTTGATTCTCGTTTGGGCAGAAAGGTTGATCTTCCAAAGTCTGTTCTCCAAAGAAAGACCTTTCAAACTCTGTCCTTGGTTTCCAGGTGAGTCTCT